>CALYDF020001992.1:0-39172 GCA_944474145.2 Dicrocoelium dendriticum
TACCTAAAGCACGGCTTGAGTCATTCAAGACCATAGTACGATCGACTCTGGAATACTGTACTATCGTTCACAGCCAATTGAGAAAGCCAGGCTGGCTCTGGAAAATGTCCAATGATCATTTACCAAGCTGGTCATTTGGACGTTGTCGAAAAGTCCAAATGCATCCTCTTTGGCTGAGATGCATAAAGAACAACCTTGTTCTCTTCTACAACATTATTAACCAGTGAATTTACGCAGACAGCATCGCACTTGAGCTGCCACACGAAATGGCGGCTACTTGCTACGCACAATTCTTGCAAGTCACAAAAACGATCTAATTATTTCCTAGTGGGATACACCAATCAGTGGAACAAACTACCCCTGCAGTTACGCATGAGTGTAACTCATGTCATATTTCGAAATTCCGTGCAGACGTTCCTCACTATATCAAATGTGCTGAAGATCTTTTATTTGCAACAAACTTTAGAAAGCTGCACGAAAGCTGGTGTAAATAATATCTGAGCAACTAATTGCTTACAATGAGTTAACCCGCTCCATGTCATTACCAACCAAAGTAAACCCTGTCTGTACAACTTATAAACCCCTCTCTCTTATTACCTACTGCTAAGCCCCACAAACAAGAAAATGGTGATACAGATATCGGTACAGTTTACCTATTAGTTGCTCGGGTCCAGGACCCGAGGAAAAATTCGATCCGAAATTCTAGTATTTAACGATAACTGGAATCCAGAGGAGTCAGATCAGCGCGCGCGTGGTGTGACTCGCGCGCGCTTATCTGACTCTTCTGGATTCCAGTTATCGCGGACAAACAATACCCTTGATCAACGACGCGTCACGGAAGGAACATTCATGGGGATTTATCCTACTGTTCCGGTCCCACTTGAACTTGAACTTGAAGCTTACTTCATTAATATGCATTTACGTCGCACAAATCATGAAACCCATTCACTATGCAAATCATCGCTACCGCTTGTGGGTAAATAAACTAATTTACTTTAGTTATTTACTACTATTTATCCATATATTTAATATGGATCAATGACCTCCACAATGTCATTGAATTAACTGCTTCTGGATTGCCATCCAGCTATTGGTCGCTCTACCAATTTGCTTTTGGCTAGAGAAAAATGGGCAATTTCATTGGAGGTTGGCAAACGCATGGATGTCGTGTTCGTGGACTTCAGTAAAGCTTTTGATAAGGTCCCTCATGAACAGCTTCTCTGCAAACACCGAGGAATCGGTATCTCTGGAAACTTTCGCTCCTGAATTTCAGATTTCCTACACACCCGTTCCATGCTGGTGAGAGTGAACGAAATGTATTCCAGTCTTGTTCATATGCCCAGCGGTGTTCCACAGGGCTCCGTCCTCGGCCCCGAACTCTTTAACATCTTCATCAACGATCTACCGTCGGAGTTATAATCGGATTGCTTGATTTATGCTGATGATCTAAAGATATGGAAGGAGGTATCCTCTCTAGAGGATGCTGATCGACTACAAGAGGCGCTTGATCTCCTGCACACTTTATTTTATTTATTTATTTATTTAGTTGGTCGATTCAGTGGCGCTTACCCATTAATCAAGACAAATGTTCCGTCCTGCCCATCGACACTCCTGAACCACTCGGCGTGTACCACATAGGTGGTTTCTTGCTCAAAAATGTTACATCAGAGAGAGATCTGGGCGTGATTGTTTCCCCGGACTTAAGATCCACTTAGAACACCATGAAGAGGGTTGCCGCTGCCTACAGGATGTTTCATGCCATCCGAAGAGCTCTCTGTCGCTTGACACCGGAACTCTTTAGACTCCGGTTCACCTACGCATGTGCGCCCAATTTTGGGATACGGCCTCCCTGCTGCCTACCCGCTTTCCAAATTTGAGCGCGACATGCTCGAAAAGGTCCAACGGCGTGGATCGAAGTTTGTCTCCGAGTTACTTGAACTGCCGTATCCTCTTCGGCTTCGGCGTTTGAATATGTTCTCCATGAATTACCGCCGTCGGCGTGGGGACTTGATCTTTTCCCGTCGTATCCTCAGGGGAGAACTAGGGAGAGAATTGCAGGAATATTCCCACCTCAACCTTGGGAGTTCGACTAGAGGCCACCGATAGAAATTATTCAAGCCAAGGAGGCTCAAATTGCGGTCCATTCTTGCTCTATCTACTCGCGTTGTGAATAATTGGAACCGGTTACCACCGACAGTCGCTGATGCACATACAGAGGATTGCTTCAAAGGCCTACTTGACGCACGCCTGTTGAACATGCCGGGATCGTGTTGCTTCAGCTACGAGTGCGACGGCCTCTCCGGAGTTCCCGTTGCGCAATGACGAGCATCCCAGCAATGATCGGGAAGCGATGTAGCTGACAAGGGATTCCCCTCCTGCTCTCTACTACCCCAACGAACCCAATGACCCTGGTGCGGCAAACACTGGTCAAGCTGTTGTGGGCATCGTTCTCAGCACCAAGGCTCAGTTGTTAGTTTATTGGGTTCCAGTGGGCGGCCGCTTTTGTGCATCTTGTCTGACGGCATCAACAAGGTTGATACACGAAGTTGTACTAGACGCTGTTTGTTTGGGGTTTCCGCTTATGCTCCAGCCGGTTGTGGTTCTGCTGCTGCCAATGACACATTCTATCACGAATTGACACGACACAGCCGTGATACCATTGCAAATAACATAGTACCTTCAAAGGATATGAACGCACAAGTATGACATCTGAGCTCCTTAGGAGCTGTAGCAACCCAAAAGATATTTCTTGTTTTTTGTACACTTTTATTACCCAGTCATAAAATATTGCTTTTTGTTTTAATGCCGACTCTACGGCCATTATGAACTGCATCCGGCTCACCACTTTTCTCCACGGTGAGTTACGGCACTGACGTACGCTCTCGTCGCTTCATACGTTTTCGTTCGATTGTAGCCTTCCGCGAATACAATCCGTTGTGTCCGTCTTTCTGGTTTTCTGGCATCCCTACCAGCGCGAGAACACTCGGACTAGTATAGACTAGTCCTATAAATTGGTGACCCCGACGTGACCTTCTCCGAGGGAAACTCAAGACGTTCGAATTTCCTACCGCAGCACGCGCTGCTTTTAAGTCGCTGAAAGAAGCTATCGCCAACATAGCTTCCATAGCGCATCATGATCCGACCGCCCCACTGTCCCTTAGTACGGACGCCTCGGACGTCGCGGTCGGCGCTGTTTTGCAGCAACGCGTAGCCGACACGTGGCAGCCTTTATCGTTTTTCTCCAAACG
Organism: Dicrocoelium dendriticum; assembly: GCA_944474145.2. Classification (NCBI taxonomy): domain Eukaryota; kingdom Metazoa; phylum Platyhelminthes; class Trematoda; order Plagiorchiida; family Dicrocoeliidae; genus Dicrocoelium; species Dicrocoelium dendriticum. Next base: position 3,249 of record CALYDF020001992.1, read on the forward strand.
CCTACAACCTACCGAATCTCGCTACAGCACGTTCGGTAGAGAACTACTTGCCGTATATCTAGCGATACGTCACTTTCGACACGTCCTAGAAGGCCGCTCCTTTGTCGTCTTCACCGACCACAAACCCCTAACTTACGTGCTCGGCTCGACTACTGACCGATACTCTCCTAGAGAGTCGCGCCACCTTGACTATATCGCTCAGTTTACGACCGATATACGGCATGTCTCAGGTGTGCACAACGCCGTCGCCGATGCACTTTCCCGCATTCAAGCTATCTCCGCTGACGCCGGCACTGCTATCGACTTGGCAGCCATGGCCACAGCACAACTCAACGATCCTGAGGTTGAACTACTACGCAGGTCTCCCTCATTGGATATACGACCCGTTCCGTTGACATCATCCGACGGCACTATACTGTGCGATTTATCTCTGGGCACGCCGCGCCCAGTCGTCCCACGTGAGTTTCGGCAGACCGTGTTCGACGCGTTGCACGGCTTGTCTCATCCAGGCGTTCGTGCATCGGTTAAACTCGTAACCGCACGATTCGTTTGGCGCAATGTTAATCGGGACGTCCGTACCTGGGTAGCTGCTTGCCTTCCATGTCAACGCGCGAAGGTGCACAAGCACACGAGAAGCCCATTAGGCACTTTTCCGACGCCAGACGCACGCTTTCATCACGTGCACGTCGACCTCGTAGGTCCTCTGCCGCCTTCCAAAGGCTCGATATATCTACTGACCTGCATCGATCGATTTACTAGATGGCCTGAGGCCGTCCCTATCCCAAATTGCTCCTCGGAAACAGTAGCGAAAGCTTTTATGGAGCGCTGGGTAGCTCAATACGGCTGTCCCGCCATCGTGACCACCGATCGAGGGTCGCATTTTTCGTCAACGTTTGCCACGTTGCTTAAGGATTTAGGCTGTCGCCACGTTCAGACGACAGCATATCATCCGGCCGCTAACGGCATGGTGGAGCGTTTTCACCGCCAGTTGAAGGCAGCGCTACGTGCGCACGCAGATCCTTCATGGTCTGAAACGCTTCCCCTCGTTCTCCTAGATTTAAGAAACACGGTTAAGACTGACTTCGACGCCACACCAGCGCAGCTAGTCTACGGTTGCACGTTTTAAAAAAAAATGTAGCCGAAAATTTGTATCCGCTGTGCCGTCCGGTCTGTATTATTTATTGATTGCAGGGCAGGGTGCATTTCGGCGAGCCGTTGGAGCGGGCTTGTCGGACTACAAAAAAACTGGCTAGTCCAGAAAAAGGCCGACAGGACCTCAACCTCCGCTGCTGCCAAACGGTGCGCTTGGGAGTGGTCGCTTCTCCGCGGGACGAGGATCGCTTCTCCGCGGGACGAGGATCGCTTCTCCGCGGGACAAGGATCGCTTCTTCGCGGGACGAGGATCGCTTCTCCGTGAGACGAGGGTCGCTTCTCCGCGGGACGAGGATCGCTTCTCCGCGAGACGAGGGTCGCTTCCCCGTGGGACCATGGTCGTTTTCTTCGTGGGACGAGGGTCGTTATGGCGCGGGGCGGGGTGCGGCGGGGGGAGAGACCACTCCCAAGCGCACCGTTTGGCAGCAGCGGAGGTTGAGGTCCTGTCGGCCTTTTTCTGGACTATCCAGTTTTTTTTGTAGTCCGACAAGCCCGCTCCAACGGCTCGCCGAAATGCACCCTGCCCTGCAATCAATAAATAATAAAGACCGGACGGCACAGCGGATACAAATTTTCGGCTACATTTTTTTTTCGATCCCGAGCAGACTCTTCTTTGTATACCAGAAACTTTTGCAAACTTTGGATCCACAACCAGTTGATTTCGAAGGCTTCTTCGTTCAGCCTTCTAGGAGGGGAGCTCTGTAGCAACCCAAAAGATATTTCTTGTTTTTTGTACACTTTTATTACCCAGTCATAAAATATTGCTTTTTGTTTTAATGCCGACTCTACGGCCATTATGAACTGCATCCGGCTCACCACTTTTCTCCATGGTGAGTTCCGGCACTGACGTACGCTCTCGTCGCTTCATACGTTTTCGTTCGATTGTAGCCTTCCGCGAATACAATCCGTTTTGTCCGTCTTTCTGGTTTTCTGGCATCCCTACCAGCGCGAGAACACTCGGACTAGTATAGACTAGTCCTATAGAGCTCAGCTAGGTGAAAATTATGGGGACCCTCATCATTATTATTATACACATCAGCATGAGACGGGAAACACCTCAGCTACTGTGCCACAACACATAAATGAAAAAGAAAACTAAATGCAAAACTTGCATGCCAGCAGAGCTACCAGCAACGGATAGGCATCGTTTCGATAAGCTACCAGCAGGCTGCTAGGCAAAAAGAAAAAATATTGTGTTTTACACTAAGAAATGAGATCGTAGGTGGAGGTGGAGGTTAAAAGGGATGAAGAGGGACAAAGAAACACTGCAGGAACGTCAATGAGGCCGGCTCCTTGCCATACTAGCAACTGCATCCAGCCAAACGTGTTCACCGTCTTTTGGACCTCAACCAGGGAGCCGTGACGCTTCAACCGAGACCAGCACAGAAGTGAGGGATTCCATTCCTCTTGACCAAGTCATCGCTTGGCCACCCCTCCTCTGCTTTCATTCACATCCCCGGTGAGCAAACAACGCACGCCGTGGAAGTCGATGGGCCGGCACGCCCGCAACACGTGGCCCAGCCATCGGAGCCTGGTGCATGAAACGACGGTGCTGAACGGTTCAGTTCCTTTTCCTGTGCTGTAAACAAGGCGTTGAAGACGCACGTTATTCACGCGGTGTTCCTACCAGATGTGAGCCAAGCTGCGAAGGCACCGATGGTCGAACGTAACTAGCCTCTTCATGTCCGCCGATCTAAGGGGCCAGGTTTCCCAACCGTACAGTAACGTCGAACGTGCCGCTGCATTGTACACTCTACCCTTCATGGCAAGAATAACGTCGCGAAGCCGTCATAGGTGGCGATGGTTAGCAAAAGCACTTCGAGCTTTTGCTGTACGGTTCGTTATCTCGTCTTCGATTCCAAATGCACTGATACAACTTCCCAGGTAGTTGCATTTCCGAACCACTTCTAGCGGATAAGCGCCATGGGTCAGCGTAGGAAGCGATCACCTGCCAACCTTGGAGGAACTCTTTGCATTTCGATGGTGCAAAGCAAAGCCCGAAGCGGCTGATAGCCAGGGATAATCTGTCCAGCGCGGCTTGGCACGTCTGTGAGCTGTCACAGACCAGTGCAATATCGTCAGCATATTCCATCAAGAAGTCGTTCTCCTGGGAGTAGCTCCACACCATCCAAGTCACGTCCTGTAAATGTAGTCTCCATGGCATCGTCAATAGCAAAGTTGGAAAGGAAAGGTGACAGCGGACATCCTTGTCTCACACCGCTGGAGATATTGAAGGTTGGCGACAGCTAGCCGTTAGCCCTTACTCTACCTCTCTACGCGCACATAATGCTCGGATAATATTCGCTTAGTTCTCGGGCACACCTTTCCTGAGTATACAATTGCAAAGGGCACATCTATCAACCGAAGCGAAGGCACCTTTGATGTCGAGGAACACGACTACGGTGGGAAGCCAATATGTGTGACGGTGCTCCAACAACTGACGCAAGGTGAAGATGTGGTCGATGCAGCCACGACCCCGACTAAACCCACCTTGCTCCTCACGAACCTGGCTTGCATGAGCGCCAGTCAGTCTGTGAAGGCTTATTGAGGCGATGGAGATCAGACTGGTTCCTCTATGGTTGCCGCATTCCGAACGCGAGCCTCCTTTGAAGATGGGGATAATAACGGTTCGGCTCCAGTCGGTTGGGACAGTCTCCTGCTCTCACAGTTTCACTAGTAATTCATGTAAAGTATCAACAAGAGCGGAGCCTCCGAATTTGAAGAGGGCTGGAGGAAGATCATCTGGTCCCGCGGATTTTTTCACTCAGCAGTCCGATCTCACGTTCGACTTCTGAGCAAGAGGGTGGATCCAAAGGGACAACCCAGGGAGCTGGGCGATCACTGACCGGCGAACAATTCTAGTCGATTAACTTGCTTTTCAAAATGCTCAGCCCAACGCTCCAAGCCTTTTGACAAATTGTGGATAGGCTGTCCACTCTCGTCACGTATAGTTTCACTAACACTAGATCTCCTGTTGCCCGTTTCCCGTATCAGACGGAATAACTTACGACGGTTGCAAAGGGCAGCGGCTACTTCCATCTCTGACGCACGATAAGACCACCAAGATTCGCGGTCTCTCTTCAGGCTAGCACGAATTCTTGCCCGGAGCTCTTTGTGAGTTTCATTGTTTTCGCTTGCAGCGGGAATATGCCGGCGAGCATCGCTAAGTTCTAGAGACTGCGAAGAGACCCAATAGCCGTGTTGGTTATCAGACATACCACTTGAGAATTCGCCTGCTGTTAGTAAGGTCTGGTGAACATGTGACCAGTGACCATCAAACGTCTCCCGCGAGCGCTAACTCAACTCGCATGTCAGCGTACTTCGATACGCATTCAGAACGGCTGGTCTCACCAGTTGGCTGGTGTCAATGCGTTCACACTGTCATCGTGGGCGTCCGCCAAAACGCATCCGCATGTCAGCACATACAAGTGCATGATCGGTGTCCCCACACGCGCTCCAAATCGAGCGACAGTTCTGGACGCAGCCTCTCCATCGGTAAGTTAGCGCAAGATGATCGATCTGCGTCCAAGGCTGCTTCGAGGCTGGTTGGCGCCAAGTCACTCTCCGGCAGGTGCTGTGTCGGAAGTTAGTGCTCACAAGAAATAAGTGAGCAGCTTCACACAGATGAAGCGACCGCTCACCGTCATCCTTACGGATCGTACATCGTGCTGACCTCCCAAATGCGTTTCATCAGTAGACAATTTTTCAGCTTGCGCGTTCAGATCTCCAGCCAGCACAACGGCGTCCGTGCTGCTTCTGTGGCGAAGAAGCTGGGTCAGTTGGCAGTAAACTCGTTTTTAATGAAGCATTGCTACAGTTTTTGGGTGCGTATGCGGCGATGATGAATAGTCAACTATTAGTCCCGCGCGACTTCGAAGCTTTGAACGAGCCAGCCAATCGGACCGCACACATCCGGCTACTGATTGGAATCCAATCAACCAGAGCAGCTTCAGCCCTGGGACTCAGGGCACTGCCAACACCAGTTTGGCCGGTGCTCGAAGCTGAATCGTCACCGGATAGGCGCAATGAGAAAACACTGCATGCGTCAGCTGAAGGGGATCGCAGAGTGAGCACAGAGCTCGAGTCTTGCAGGCGGGTCTCCGATAAGCAGTAGATATCGATCGAGAGGTTCTCCAATATTCGGGCAAGTGCTGCTTGTTGTCCGATCTGTGGTAATGTGCGTACATTGAGGCATGCCAATCTGAAGGAAGATCGAGGGCTCCAAATGCAATCCGATGAGCTGGAATGGACCGCTTGATTGGACATGGGCTTGTCGACTGGAGTGGAGTGACGATCCGCGTTCACATGTGAGTTGAACTTAGAAGATAAATGCCTAGCAAAGCATGTTGAGGGAAAGCCAAGAATCGGGCGTTGAAAACTGGGGGATAAAAGTGAAGTTGGATAGGGCGGGAAGGGTGCAAATGCGTAATAGGGGTACTAAGAAGACTGGAAGGCTTGAGCAGTAGCATCCAAACCCTATCCACCCTGCTCGACGCAGCGGATAGGTCACCGTTGTTTATCATCTGCTGTGGACAGGACATCAAGAAATTGTTTGAGGAACGATTCATTGTATTGCGTGGGCAGAATACTGTCAGGTCGCCCAGGCCTAGACAGGAAAACGATCAAGGTTCACAACCAAATCCTTTGGTTCAAAAACCTGACCGCGAGGCAGCGGGTTTGGCGTTGGGCTACAAGCAGCCGGTTTTAAGGAATAAGATGCCACCCTCATTCCAACCCTCAAGTTTATCTGGCCTCTAACCACTGACTAATATGGTATAAGTGCCTCTGAAGGTGCAAAAGCACCACCCAGCATAGCTAAATGGATTGCTGAGGCACGCAAAGCATCGCACGACGGTAAGGCCTAGCCTCATTGCGATGGATGGGGATAAGTCAGAACCGTCAGACAATGGTCATCGTCGGTTGCAGTTGTGTGCGGAGAACTAGCTATTCCTTAGTAGCACTGCTTCTAGACACACTGAGCGCCGAAGTACCACTTGGCGTCATTCTGGACCCATATAGATCCCGTTACCAGAAGTTACCGGTGGCGTGGTTCTAACTTGGATTGCCGTTCGTTCTGGAGTACTGGTGTCGAACCTGATCATGCCTTGGTATGCTGTCGTTTTTCATGGATTTTACTGGGAGGCCCGCCAAGTGTCTCCCTTGGCTGGCAACTGCTAAAGTATTAACCCAGTTCTCCGTCAGGCAAAGTTATCTGGATGCATTGCGTACAGAACTATCGCTCTGCAGCTCTAATGAGGCGGAGCTTCGGTAGAATACGCTCTCGGTCGCGATGCACAAAGAACGAGCATCTGCTTGTGGTACTAGCGATCGTCACCGCACCAGTCACTGGATTTCCGGGTCAGTGAACCCGTGGGGATCCAGATGAAAGTTCCGTGCTAACTCTGAGAATAATATGACCAGACTGACTATAAGGCGTGAACTAAAGCGGAGCCTGCGCACTGACAAGGAGACCTGATGAACCAGTAGGACTCAAGCGCTAGAGGAGGTGGGAGCAGTAAGTACATATCGCAGACTTGTCCAACTGATCTGCACCACTGCTGATAGGAAACAAGGCGTCAGTGAGACAGACAGTGTGGCTGCCATGATTCACAAGAAGGAGCGCGTTATGGCTGTTTGGGCGAAGCACTTTCGGGAGCAGTTCAGTTGACCACTTACTCCTGGTCCTCGTCCTACAGTCGTGATGCAGGATCAGCCATGGACGGTTCGTTTAGAGGACCAATCGGAGGATGGGGTCAGAAACTTGATCACAGACTTCAGTGGTTTTGAGGCTGCTGGATCAGATTCCCACCCAGCATCATCATTGACAGCAGTACATCAGTCATTTGAGCTGTTACTTCGCTGTCGTTGAACCATAACGACCTTTGGCGCAGTCTGGGGTGTCCGGTTCCCCTCAATGCGAAGCACCCGGAAGTCGGCGTAGCCATCGCTCTGTTGACTTGCTCCAGTTGTTCCCCAGTTCGTGTGACTGCATCCAACTGCTCGGAGGGTGAAGAAGGAATGCACGCCTAATGGAAGGCGTTTGGGTTCCTTCTGGGATTTGCTCCAGTGTTCGTTTGTCACGCTCGCTCGATGACTCTTGCTCGTATGTGATGTCGGCCATCTTTCAGAGTTCGCGCACATACGTCACAATGCTCTCTCCGGGTCATTAGTATCGCGAGTGGACTTCTCTGCGTAAGAGAGCAGGTAAAGCCGGACGGTCCAGTACGCGGCGCATGGCAGAGAACGTCTCGGTCTTGACTTCTTTTTTCAGCATTTGGCTATCGGCAACGATATCAAAAGCATCAGCTGACAGCAGGCCGGCGAGCACGCCTGCATGTTGGTTGACAGGAAAATGACGGAGGCAAAGCTGGACTTTCTTCCATTAGCTGGAGTACGACATCCCGGGGTGTAGCGTTCTGGAGGAGGGATTGCATGCATACAAACGGACGAATCCGCGCCTGTCGACAATTTCCTCAAAGTACGGAACAAATCATCCGGTGAAATAGAAAGTCTGGTCCTGGGGTCAACAACACAAAATTGACATTCGTCATCACACTGTTTGGTCGTTTTCGGCATGGGCTTCATTAGACTTATGATGCTGGATTCCGGATATCATGGACGGTGAGGTATATTTACCTGCCTACGCGCTGCTTAGAACTGATCGCTCCGTTGGTCGTCAAGGCGGAGGCGTTGTACAGTATGTGAGCTGTAACTTAGATGTGTTGAGGACCTGCACATTCCAGTCGTCGGATCAGACTGTTGAAGCCCTATCGGCTGTTTTGTGCACTTCCTCTACCCAGTTTACAGTTATAGTGATATACAGAAGTCCTGGAAGTTCCTCCAGGGGGATACTTGACTTTATTCGCACTCAGTCTGCGAATAAGTGTTTAGTTCTAGGGGATTTCAACCTCCCGGAAGTCTGTTGGGCCGATCTTTCTTGCAATTCGGCATTAGGAACATTCGGTGCAGACTTCCTTGAACTGACTCTCCAAGTGCCTTTGCACCAGTTCGTTGACTTTCCCACTAGGTATATGGACAACCAAATACCATCTACTTTGGATTTGGTTTTCGCTAAGTCCCTGGACTTCGTGACTGACGTTTCATGCGGTGCACCTCTAGGGTCTAGCGATCACGCATGCATATCCTTTCGATGTGCTCTTTCAAGGCACCAAGAGACCGCTGTTGAATTACTTCCGAATATTTGGCGGGCGGACTTTAGTGCAATGCGAACTAAGGCTTCAGTTCTGAACTGTGAGATCTCGATGACTGACTCTGTCCAGTTAGCCTGGGATAAATTTAAGGCATACCTTACGGAGGTTTCCACTCCCTATATTCCACTCATGAGGAAAAGAGGGTTAAGGGCACAGCCTCCATGGATAGATACCACAGGCAAGTTCCTACTCAAGAAACGGTCTAGATGCTGGCGAACCTACCAAGCAGCTCCATCAGCCAGTACCTATGATAGTTATCGAGAGAATAGAAATAAATGTAAGCAACATCTCAGAACTGCTCGTCTCCAATACGAGCAGGGTTTAGCGGACTCGGCCGCAGCTAATCCCAAGAAGTTTTTTGCTTACGTTAAAAGACGCAGCGGGGCAAAACTGTCTATACCAGCTTTATTGCGAGCAGACGGGACCCGTGCGCAAACTGACTATGACAAGGCTTGTATACTGAGTGATCAGTATACTGGGTCTTTGCTCGGGAGACCTCTTTACCACAGGTTGAATTGGTTTCAAGAGTTCCAGAGGATTCTTGCTTAGCTGAATTTAGCATAACGGAGACTCAGGTCTTCGAGCTACTGCAAGGCATTAATCCCTCTAAAGCTTCCGGTCCTGATTCAATTCATCCGAAGCTGTTGCATGAACTGGCCACTGAGCTGAGTGGTCCGCTCACGTGCGTATTTTTAATATCGCTGGACAGCTGCAGCCTACCTTCGGAATGGAAGGAGGCAATCATCTGTCCGATTTTTAAGGGCGGTGACAGCGCTCTACCCGCGAACTACCGGCCTGTCAGTTTGACAAGCGTAGTAGTCAAGTTGTTCGAGAAGCTGATAAGGGATTCAGTGGAGAACCACCTGAATCGATTCAACCTTCTCAGTGTTGCACAACATGGATTCCGCAAAGGATTTTCATGTCAGACTAATTTACTTGTAGCTCGTGAAAGCTGGGCCGAAGCGGTAGACAGTGGCCACGCTGTAGACGTGCTATTCGTAGATTTTTCGAAAGCTTTTGACACTGTTCCACATCTTCGGCTCTCACTAAAGTTGAGATCTTACGGGATATCTGGTCGCGCCCTTCAATGGGTGTCTGCCTTCCTTGAGGGGAGGGAACAGTGCGTACGGGTGGGGCGTAGCCTTTCGCTCAGGCAAGCTGTCCTTAGTGGCGTTCCGCAGGGCTCGGTATTGGGGCCATTGTTGTTCGCGATCTATGTAAATGACTTGCCGGGAGAGCTAGGGGTGTCATCATTAATGTTTGCTGACGACCTTAAGCTCTGGAATATTGTGGATATCCCGGGGGTCCTGAGGCAATTCAGCGTGCCTTGGATAGGCTCTGGGAATGGTCTATCTTATGGTTGATGCCCATAAATAGGGCGAAGTGCTCTGTTCTCCGAATCGGAGCTGCAAATCCTCCCACCCGATATGTCGTCGGCGGTGGTGAACTCCCTGTTGTCACTCAGCAGGTTGATTTAGGAGTCGTACACGCATCAGCACTTCATTCTGGAGACAACTGGAAGAAGGCTGCTTGTCGAGGGTTTCGTATGATGTGGTTAATCCGCCGCTCTTTCGGAATCTTAACGGCCAAGTTGTTTGTGAAGCTATTTTCGGCATTCGTACGACCCCACCTGGAATATTGTATTCAGGCTTGTACACCATGTCTTAACCGAGACAAAATGGACATGGAGAGGGTTGTACGAGTGGGCACTCGGTTAGTGCAGGGTCTACGGGGACAGACGTATCCTGAACGCTTGCTCAGTTGGGGTATGTACTCCATGCACTACCGAAGGATAGGGGGGGACATGATTCTCACTTATCGTAATTTGACGGGTAAGATTGGCCCGAACTGGTCAAGGCTATTTAGTACCGCTACGCTACCTAGTCTCCGCGGTCACCCACTGAAACTGCATAAACCACGGTCTGATAGGATTAGGACGGAAACTCGTCTATCGCGCCGAGTTATAGATCGCTGGAATTCGCTTCCAGATCATGTGGTTAGGGAACCTACAGTTAAGGGTTTTGCGCGCCAGCTCGATGCTCTTGGGTGGCAACAGCAAACCTTTCCTTTTTCCTAGCCGACTCACCTTCACTTTTCAGTTCTTTTTTATTGACTCAAATATCTTGGTATTCCACTTGCTTAGCTCTTACCACTTTCTCTTTTGCCTTCTGCGTTTACTTTTTTCTCTTTCTTACTTCACGTAACCGACCCAGCAGGGACTGCTAGGGCAGGATACGTGGGCATTAATTGGTTGGACAGGGTGTGATGCGGTCTTTGTTTTAGGTCCATCAGTATTTCAAAGTTCGCTAACTCCTGGTTCAACGACCCGCCGAAGAAGGAACACTCACGGGATAATCCTATCGTTCCAGTCCCGCTTGAACTTGAACTTGAACTTGATCCTTTGCTTACTTCACGTGACTGCCACAGCAGGGACTGCTAGGGCAGGAAACGTGGGCATTAACTGGTTGGCCAAGATGCGATACGGGTGTTTCCGTTTTAGATCCATCAATAACTAAGTACTTCATCAATTCCTGGCTCTACGATCCACTCAAGATGGAACACTCACGGGCTTCTCCTATCGTTCCAGTCCCCATCTGAACTTAACTGCTAGTGCAGGATACGTGGATATTAATTGGTTGGACAGGGTGTGATGCGGTCTTTGTTTTAGGTCCAGCAGTATTTCAAAGTTCGCCAACTCCTGGCTCAACGACCCGCCGAAGAAGGAACACTCACGGGATAATCCTATCCCGCTTAAACTTGAACTAGTTTTTGGGACCCTGGCAGGTTCGCCGCTTTGTAACCTGCAAGCGCGGAAAACCTACAAAGGTCGAGAGCGAAGTTCTATTACACAACACGTAGCCTCTACAAAAGGTAAGCAACATGAGGTAAATGGGAACAAAGGAAGTTACAGTTAACCAATGCCGTCGTTTTCTTGTTCCCCTCCAGTAATTGAGCAGGAAGGGCGCTTGGAAAGGCAAATGGGAGGGTGCCGGTAATGCAACGATGCAAGTTTGGACGCGCACCAAAACAGTTTCGAGCTTTCTCTACAGATGCTTCGTCGATAACTCCAAGGTCTTCTTTCGGCACATTGCCTCTATCACTAAACCGCAGGCTGCTATTGGCAGTCTGCCCAGACGCGACGGCAACACTACGACTTCGGACGGGACCGTCACATCCGCCACTGGCGCGATTTTGGATGCGGGCTGTTGTTCATGAGGACAACCTGCTTTTGCGTTCTGAAAAAGTAATCGTTTTAATGGATGAATTTCTTACGCAACGTGTTTCCAAGGTGTTCAAAACCTCTAAAAATGCGAAATTGGATCTGTACCATGCTTAATTACAAAGTTGACTAAAAAGTGTAAAAGTTGAAATAAAACACTAAGTAAGGCGTTAAAAAGGAAACGGAATGTAAAATATGGTTTATGTAAGTCCTCTGCATGTATTTCATAGAAGAATACATTCGGAGAATGTATGGTAAATGTTGTAAGATATAGGGGAGTCTGCGTTGACTCGCTGGCTTATGGAAGTGTGGATTGATTTCTAGTGCAGCTTGCATATGGCTTTGTTAACCGTATAATGGATATGATGAATAGATTCCTCGCTAATGGATAGATAAAGAAGTGTGTAAGTGTAATCATGGTAAATGCGTTTTAAAGCTATATATATATATATATATATATATATATATATATATATATATATATATATATATATATATATATATATTGCACTGAAAGGCCCATGTGTGTATAAATGCATGGGTTATTGACTATGGTATACAAGATTGATAAGCACGAACGTAACCAAATTGAAGGTAATATAAGGATGCAGTGTTAGTCTCTGTACTGAAGCATGCTCTATGCATGATACCTGTGACATAGTAGATGGGAAATATATCCCGATTGATAATTTGCGTGGTAATCAAGTGATCTCTTATCGCAAATGGTTATGCGATAAACATTAGCGGTTTATGATTATATGTATGTTTATACCCATCTAGTGGGCCATGCGCTGTGTCATTTGGGGCCACTACAGAAGCGACGACGGGTCCTGCAGAGAATTACGACGAGCCGGCGCAGCGTTTGTAGGCACGCTGATTTCGATTTACTAACCGCGTGCTTGCATGCTAAGTCTCTCTATTTCAGGTGGTGGGTTTACAGTTTGTGCCTAAGGCTTTCCTTTCTCATATGAATATCTCCATGTACTCTATTCCATTAACTTGCACACATCGCCTAAGCCAATTGTATTCGATTTCCATAATATTTTGTGTTCGTGACATTCCGTGAACTATACTTCCTGACCTCGTGCACTTAGCTAGGATTTGTTTGTAAACAACTTATTACGTATGCTATTTAATTAACGTTTATGTCACCGTTTCCTTATGCATTAATCGAGTTTTTCTCTCTTTTTCTTTCTCCCCCTCTCAAGTGTTTGGCTGTTGTTTGATATCCCCGGTGTGGCTGCGCTTGATGTGCATGTTGACAAGGTGCCTACCTGTCTATTACCCACTACCTCGTCCATACTGGCTCCAAGAGACAGTTGGTCGTTGCTGGAGGGGACGGGGTGCGCGGTCCTTGTGGCCGTGTTAGGCTCGAAGAGTGGTTCCATGCACTCAGTGTGGAGCGGACTACGGTCCAGCCACCGCCTTGCGTGCGCTTGATTCCCAAATACAGCGTGCTTGTTTGCTTTTGAATGAGTGTGGGTCGGCTCCGTTGATGAAACGTGGCTCCCATCCACATGCCTCCCGGTCTTATTCCTTCGGGTTTACACTGGATATGGGGTGTGTGGTTGGAGCTGTGGGTGGTGAAGCGCAAGCCAACCATGGTCCCTCTGTAGGCGCAGGCGTCCTGTGGCTGGCCACAGTGACAGGTAAATCCGAAACCGGATGTCACCAAGCATATATATTGCACTTTATTTGGTTTGTTCTGCCCACCTGAGTAATCTTCTATTAACTGGCCACTTTGCTTACGCTAATTGCGCTTGTATTCGGTAGCTTTGTTGCGTTTTTAAGTAACTCATGGACATTTCTTACTTATCGCGGATTCGTTGCTAACCAACTTACTTCATATGGCAATTTAGCGAAAAGTTATGCCACCGTATCTGTACGCATTGTCGGATTTATTTTATTTCATCTTGTCGTTTCAAGTGAATGGCTGTTGCTCGATGTCCCCGGTGTGGCTGCGCTTGATGTTCATGTTGAAAAGGTGCCTACCTGTCTATTACCCACTACCTCGTTCATATCGGCTCCAGGAGACAGTTGGTCGTTGCTGGAGGGAACCGGGTGCACGGTTCTTGTGGCCGCGCCAGGCTCGAAGAGCGGTTCCATGCACTCAGTGTGGAGCGGACTACGGTCCAGCCACCGCCTTGTGTGCGGTTGATTCCCCAAATACAGCGTGCTTGTGTTTGCCTGTGAAGGAGTGTGGGCCGGCTCCGTTGATGAAACGTGGTTCCCATCCGCATTCCTGCCGGTCTTATTCCTTCGGGTTTACACTGGATATGGGGTATGTGGTTGGAGCTGTGGGTGGTGCAGCGCAAGCCATCTATGGTCCCTCTGTAGGCGCAGGCGTCCTGTGGCTTGCCACAGTGACAGGCAAATCCGAAACCGGATGCCGCCAACCATATATATGTACATTTATACATATATATATGTATATATATATGCATACAGATATATATATATACATATACACATACATGTATTTAAAAATCGCAAATGTATATCGCATAACGTATTGCGAGATATACAAATACATATATATTGGATGATCTGTTGGTTCGCGTTTACCTTTGGTAAGTGCTATAGGCTTTAATCACGCAATGGAAAAGGAGTTCGCATGACTTGATGGTATGTAATTGCGAAATCCGGTGATTTCTGAGCGGAATATGTGCTATGCGGGAAAGTGGGTTCAATAGGCAGTGGGTATGGAGCAATGAATATGGCGTCCTTAAGGGTGACTTACTTAATCGATGGTGTTATGTGAAGTAGGGGAAATGTACATCTGAAAACCAACCATCAAAAGCTACGTTATTTCTACGTCAGTGGGTGTATTAACTTGAACAGAATGGTCGGTTTAGTTAACGTTAATGATATATACGGCTATGCTTTAGTGTCTTGGATAGCGAGATAACACAAGGTAATACATGGGATGTAAATGTTCGGCGCAAGATGTTGTCCACATAATGCTGACGTATTTGCATGGCTACATCAATAAATGAACATATATAGATGGTTTAGTCTGGAAGTGGTCGCGACATGTTACTGAAGTAGGCAAACCCTTGTTAAGGCGGTGTTTGATTACATGACAAGTGCGCAGACGGGACGCTCAAACCATATGCAAATATTCTCGTGTAAGTGGGGAGCGTTCGGAACGCTCATCACCCACCAAGCGAGAATACTAAAATATGGTTCATCAAATATCGTTACAGTAGGAGGGGATGGCTCATGAAGGTGGACCTTGCTAAGTGTCAGAGCACTAAAGAAACAGTATTTAGCAATAATGGACGGATGCAACGACATGTTACAGTTTGAAAATGGCTGCGAAAGGTTAACTTACCGGTTTGTTTTTGCAGGACGATTTTGTTCGCATGCGTCGCGGGGTTGCGAACACGTGTCCATGTATGAATGCCCCCATAAGTGATCTGAACATTACGGAGCCACCCACGGAACCTGTGAGCTTGTAGTCCGCCGCAAGGAGATAGCAGTAGTTCGCATACTTCCATTCGGCTGTGGGGCGACAAGACACGGATTCAGGGGGTTGCCCTGAAAAGGGCCGTTGCTCCGTTCTCCAAGGAATGGTAATAGTGTGGAAACTGGAAGGCGAAGGAAGACCGGACAAGGTGCTATGATAGGACAGGTGCAATGCACGTACGTCACATGAAATCTAAAAAATAAATGAGGAGAGATAAATGAGCGAATTGAATGTTACCTAAAAGTACGTATCAATGGAACACCGCATGGCGGCTGCACGACTTGGAAGCATTGGACGAAATCGGAGAACATCTTCACAACATTCTGAAACCCTTACTAGCGGCCTTCTTCCAGTTGTCAACAGAAGGCAAAGCGGAGGAATGAAGGACACCTAGGTCTACTTGGTTGGAGAGAAGTGCGAGTTCCACCTCACGGAGTGCGTAGCTCGAAGGCAGGAAGGTTGCTCCAATACGAAGGACAGAACACGTACGCTGGTTTATGGGCAGTAGGCACAAAGTAGACCAGTCCACAGGGCCTGTACACTGCATGCTGTATGGCCTCCAACCCCCCGGTAACTTTGGCAACATTCCATATCTTAAGGTAATCAGCAAACAATAGTGAAGGTACCCCCAGGCTCTCCAGGTAGATGGTTTAGTTTGATGGAGAACATCATCGGTCCAAGGACGGTGCCCTGTGGGACACCGCTAAGGACCGCTTGCTTAAAGAATAAGCTGCAACCCACAAATACACACTGCTCTCTTCCTTGCAAGGACGCAGATACCCCGTGAATGCGGCGACCAGATACGGCGTAGCACCTCAGCCTTTGTGATAGCCTCAATCGGGGTACCTTATCCAATGATTTCGAGAGGTAAACCAAAAGCACGTCCAACAGGTGGCCATTGTCCGCTGCCTCAGCTCAAGCTTCATCAGTAAGCAATATAGTCGTCAATCACGAAAAGCCTTTCCGGAATCCATGTTGTGCACTACCGAGAACATGACATCTATTGAAGTGACCTTCCAACGAATCTCATACCAGCTTCGCAAGCAGTTTGACCACGACGCTGGTCAGACTAACTGGCCTATAATTGGCTTACAGCGTCATGTCCTCATGTTTGAAGGTAGGACATATGACAGCATCCTTCCATTCGGAAGTTAATGTACAGTTGTCAAGTGAATTCGGAAACACCATCGTCAGCGGTACCGTCACTTAGACCGGCAGCTCTTGCAGAAGTTTCCGGTGAATGGAATCAGACGCAGCTGCTTTGGAACGGTTCAGTTCTTGCAGCAGTTTAAGGACCTGCGTTTACACCAAAGTAAACTCAGCTAAATAAGGACCCATCCGTGTCTTACAATCACAGCGCGCGGCGTTGTAATTGGAAGACACAAGGTACCATGATTAACACACTCACAGTCTGTGGTATCTCTCTCAATTATAAATAATTAATTAATAGGAAATAGGGGGGGGGGGGGGGTATATAATAAAAGAATTTTGAAGGACGAGGGAGATATAAGGTTGTTTAGGTAATTGAAAGGGGGGGGGGGGGGGGGGGGGGGGGGGGGGGGGGGGGGGGGGGGGGGGGGGGGTGTGGGGGGGGGGGGGGGGGGGGGGGGGGGGGGGGGTGGGGGGGGGGGGTGTGGGGGGATTTATATGAGAGTAGTAACAACAAAAAAAAAAAAAAACAAAAAAAAAAAAAAAAAAAAATAAAACAAAATAAGAAGACAAACACAAAAAAAAACAAAAAAAAAAAAAATAAGAAAAAAAAATAAAAAAAATAAAAAAAAAAAAAAAAAACAGCAACAAACAGAGGAGGAGGAAAAGAGGAGATACACACAGACTGTGAGTGGTGTTAATCATGGTACCTTGTGTCTTCCAATTACAACGCCGCGCGCTGTGATTGTAAGAACACGGATGGGTCCTTATTTAGCTGAGTTTACTTTGGTGTAGAACGCAGGGTCCTTAAACTGCTGCAAGAACTGAACCGTTTCCAAGAGCAGCTGCGTCTGATTCCATTCACCGGAAACTTCTGCAAGAGCTGCCGGTCTAATGACGGTAACCGGGCTGACGATGGTGTTTCCGAATTCACTTGACAACTGTACAATTAACTTCCGAATGGAAGGATTGCTGTCATATGTCCTACCTTCAGAACATGAGGACAGGACGCTGTAGAGCCAATTATAGGCCAGTTTAGTCTGACCAGCGTCGTGGTCAAACTGCTTGCGAAGCTGGTATGAGATTCGTTGGAAGGTCACATTCAATAGATGTCATGTTCTCGGTAGTGCACAACATGGGATTCCGGAAAGGCTTTTCGTGATTGGACGACTATATTGCTTACTGATGAAGCTTGGAGCTGAGGCAGCGGGACAAATGGCCACCTGTTGGACGTGCTTTTGGTTTACCTCTCGAAATCATTGGATAAGGGTACCCCGATTGAGGCTATCACAATCGCTGAGGTGCTACGCCGTATCTGGTCGCCGCATTCACGGAGTATCTGCGTCTTTGCAAGGAAGAGAGCAGTGTGTATTTGTGGGGTTGCAGCTTATTCTTTAAGCAAGCGGTCCTTAGCGGTTGTCCCACAGGGCACCGTCCTTGGACCGATGATGTTCTCTCAGTCAAAACTAAACCATCTACCTGGAGAGCCTGGGGGTACCTCACTATTGTTTACTGATTACCTTAAGATATGAATTGGTTGCCAAAGTTACCGGGGGGTTGGAGGCCAGTACAGCATGCAGTGTACAGGCCCTGTGTACTGGTCTACTTTGTGCCTACTGCCCATAAACCAGCGTACTGTTCTGTCCTTCGTATTGGGAGCAACCTTCCTGCCTTCGAGCTACGCACTCCGTGAGGTGGAAGCTCGCACTTCTCTCCAACCAAGCAGACTTAGGTGTCCTTCATTCCTCCGCTTTGCCTTCTGTTGACAACTGGAAGAAGGCCGCTAGTAAGGGTTTCAGAATGTTGTGATGTTCTCCGATTTCGTCCAATGCTTCCAAGTCGTGCAGCCGCCATGCGGTGTTCCATTGATACGTACTTTTAGGTAACATTCAATTCGCTCATTTATCTCTCCTCATTTATTTTTTAGATTTCATGTGACCTACGTGCATTGCACCTGTCCTATCATAGCACCTTGTCCGGTCTTCCTTCGCCTTCCAGTTTCCACACTATTACCATTCCTTGGAGAACGGAGCAACGGCCCTTTTCAGGGCAACCCCCTGAATCCGTGTCTTGTCGCCCCACAGCCGAATGGAAGTATGCGAACTACTGCTATCTCCTTGCGGCGGACTACAAGCTCACAGGTTCCGTGGGTGGCTCCGTAATGTTCAGATCACTTATGGGGGCATTCATACATGGACACGTGTTCGCAACCCCGCGACGCATGCGAACAAAATCGTCCTGCAAAAACAAACCGGTAAGTTAACCTTTCGCAGCCATTTTCAAACTGTAACATGTCGTTGCATCCGTCCATTATTGCTAAATACTGTTTCTTTAGTGCTCTGACACTTAGCAAGGTCCACCTTCATGAGCCATCCCCTCCTACTGTAACGATATTTGATGAACCATATTTTAGTATTCTCGCTTGGTGGGTGATGAGCGTTCCGAACGCTCCCCACTTACACGAGAATATTTGCATATGGTTTGAGCGTCCCGTCTGCGCACTTGTCATGTAATCAAACACCGCCTTAACAAGGGTTTGCCTACTTCAGTAACATGTCGCGACCACTTCCAGACTAAACCATCTATAAATTGTTCATTTATTGATGTAGCCATGCAAATACGTCAGCATAATGTGGACAGAAATCTTGCGCCGAACATTTACATCCCATGTATTACCTTTGTGTTATCTCGCTATCCAAGACACTAAAGCATAGCCGTATATATCATTAACGTTAACTAAACCGACCATTCTGTTCAAGTTAATACACCCACTGACGTAGAAATAACGTAGCTTTTGATGGTTGGTTTTCAGAGTGTACATTTCCCCTACTTCACATAACACCATCGATTAAGTAGAGTCACCCTTAAGGACGCCATATTCATTGCTCCATACCCACTGCCTATTGAACCCACTTTCCCGCATAGCACATATTCCGCTCAGAAATCACCGGATTTCGCAATTACAAACCCATCAAGTCATGGCGAACTCCTTTTCCATTGCGTGATTAAAGCCTATAGCACTTACCAAAGGTAAACGCGAAACCAACAGATCATCCAATATATATGTATTTGTTATATCTCGCCAATACGTTATGGCATCTTACATTTGCGATTTTTAAATACATGTATGTGGTATATGTATATATATATACAGTATGCATATATATACGTACATATAATAAATGTATAAATGTACATATATATGGTTGGCGGCATCCGGTTTCGGATTTGCCTGTCACTGTGGCAAGCCACAGGACGCCTGCGCCGTTCAGCAGGGACCATGGATGGCTTGCGCTGCACCACCCACAGCTCCAACCACATACCCCATATCCAGTGTAAACCCGAAGGAATAAGACCGGGAGGCATGCGGATGGGAACCACGTTTCATCAACGGAGCCGGCCCACACTCCTTCACAGGCAAACACAAGCACGCTGTATTTGGGGAATCAACAGCACACAAGGCGGTGGCTGACCGTAGTCCGCTCCATACTAAGTGCATGGAACCGCTCTTTGAGCCTAGCACGGCCACAAGAACCGTGCACCCCGTTCCCTGCAGCAACGACCAACTGTCTCCTGGAGCCGGTATGGACGAGGTAGTGGGTAATAGACAGGTAGGCACCTTTTCAACATGAACATCAAGCGCAGCCACACCGGGGACATCGAGCAACAGCCATTCACTTTAAACGACAAGCTGAAATAAAATAAATCCGACAATGCGTACAGATACGGTGGCATAACTCTTCGCTAATTACCATATGAAGTAATTTAGTTAGCAACAAATCCGTAATCAGTAAGAAATGTCCACAAGTTACTTAAAATGCTACAAACGCAACAAAACTACCGAAGATAAGCGCAATTAGTGTAAGCAAGGTGGACAGTTAATAGAACATTATTCAGGGAGGCAGAACAAACCAAATAAAGTGCAATATATATGCTTGGTGGCATCCGGTTTCGGATTTGCCTGTCACTGTGGCAAGCCACAGGACGCCTGCGCCTACAGAGGGACCATGGTTGGCTTGCGCTTCATCACCCACAGCTCCAACCACACACCCCATATCTAGTGTAAACCCGAAGGAATAAGACCGGGAGGCATGCGGATGGGAACCACGTTTCATCAACGGAGCCGGCCCACACTCATTCAAAAGCAAAACAAGCACGCTGTATTTGGGAATCAAGCGCACGGAAGGCGGTGGCTGGACCGTAGTCCGCTCCACACTGAGTGCATGGAACCACTCTTCGAGCCTAACACGGCCACAAGGACCGTGCACCCCGTCCCCTCCAGCAACGACCAACTGTCTCCTGGGGCCAGTATGGACGAGGTAGTGGGTAATAGACAGGTAGGCACCTTGTCAACATGCACATCAAGCGCAACCATACCAGGGATATCAGAAAACAGCGAAACACTTGAGAGAGAGAGAAGGAACAAGAGAAAAACTTGATTAGTGCATAAAGAAACGGTGACATAAAACTTAATTAAAAAGCATTCGTAATAAGTTGTTTACAAACAAATCCTGGCTAAGTGCACGAGGTTAGGAAGTATAGTTCACGGAATGCCACGAACACAAACATGTTATGGAAATCGAATACAATTGGCTGAAGCGATGTTTGCAAGTTAATGAAATAGAGTACAGGGAGATATTTTATGTGATAAAGAAAAGCATAATGCTAGAAACTGTAAACCCACCACCTGAAATAAAGAGACTTAGCATGCAAGCACGCGGTTAGTAAATCGAATTCAGGCGTGCCTACAAACGCTGCGCCGGCTCGTCGTAATTCTCTGCAGGACCCGTCGTCGCTTCTGTAGTGGCCCCAAATGGCACAGCGTATGGCCCACTAGATGGGTATAAACATACATATATTCATAAACCGCAAATGTTTATCGCATAACCATTTGCGATATGGGATCACTTGATTACCATGCAAATTCTCAATCGGGATATATTTCCCATCTACTATGTCACAGGTATCATGCATAGAGCATGCTTCAGTAAAGAGACAAACACTGCATCCTTATATAACGTTCATTTTGGTTACGTTCGTTCTTATCAATCTTGTATACCATAGTCAATACCCCATGCATTTGCCCACACACGGGCCTTTTAATGCAATATATATATATATATATATACAGTTCCTATAACGTTTATATATATATATATATATATTATATATATATATATAGACAGAGAGAGAGCTTTAAACCGCATTTACAATGATTACACATACACACTGCTTTATCTATCCATTAGCGAGGAATCTCTTCATCAAATCCATTATACGGTTAACAAAGCCATATGCAAGCTGCACTAGAAATCAATCCACACTTCCATAAGCCAGCTAATCAACGCAGACTCCCTATGTCTTGCAACATTTACCATACATTCTCCCAATGTATTCCTCTATGAAATACATGCGGAGGACTTACATAAACCATATTTTACATTGCGTTTCCTTTTTAACGCCTTACTTAGTGTTATATTTCAACTTTTACACTTTTAGTCAACTTTGTAATTAAGCATGGTACAGATCTAATTTCGCATTTTGGAGGTTTTGAACACCTTGGAAACACGTTGCGAAAGAAATTCATCCATTAAAACGATTACTTTTTCAGAACGCAAAAGCAGGTTGTCCTCATGAACAACAGCCCGCATCCAAAATCGCGCCAGTGGCGGATGTGACGGTCCCGTCCGAAGTCGTAGTGTTGCCGTCGCGTCTGGGCAGACTGCCAATAGCAGCCCGCGATTTAGTGATAGAGGCAATGTGCCGAAAGAAGACCTTGGAGTTATCGACGAAGCATCTGTAGAGAAAGCTCGAAACTGTTTTGGTGCGCGTCCAAACTTGCATCGTTGCATTACCGGCACCCTCCCATTTGCCTTTCCAAGCGCCCTTCCTGCTCAATTACTGGAGGGGAACAAGAAAACGACGGCATTGGTTAACTGTAACTTCCTTTGTTCCCATTTACCTCATGTTGCTTACCTTTTGTAGAGGCTACGTGTTGTGTAATAGAACTTCGCTCTCGACCTTTGGAGTTTTTCCGCGCTTGCAGGTTACAAAGCGGCGAACCTGCCAGGGTCCCAAAAACTAGTTCAAGTTTAAGCGGGATAGGATTATCCCGTGAGTGTTCCTTCTTCGGCGGGTCGTTGAGCTAGGAGTTGGCGAACTTTGAAATACTGCTGGACCTAAAACAAAGACCGCATCACACCCTGTCCAACCAATTAATATCCACGTATCCTGCACTAGCAGTTAAGTTCAGATGGGGACTGGAACGATAGGAGAAGCCCGTGAGTGTTCCATCTTGAGTGGATCGTAGAGCCAGGAATTGATGAAGTACTTAGTTATTGATGGATCTAAAACGGAAACACCCGTATCGCATCTTGGCCAACCAGTTAATGCCAACGTTTCCTCCCCTAGCAGTCCCTGCTGTGGCAGTCACGTGAAGTAAGCAAAGGATCAAGTTCAAGTTCAAGTTCAAGCGAGACTAGAACGATAGGATTATCCCGTGAGTGTTCCTTCTTCGGCGGGTCGTTGAACCAGGAGTTAGCGAACTTTGAAATACTGATGGACCTAAAACAAAGACCGCATCACACCCTGTCCAACCAATTAATGCCCACGTATCCTGCCCTAGCAGTCCCTGCTGGGTCGGTTACTGAAGTAAGAAAGAGAAAATAGTAAACGCAGGAAGCAAAACAGAAAGTGGTAAGAGCTAAGCGAGTGGAATACCAAGATATTTGAGTCAATAAAAAAGAACTGAAAAGTGAAGGTGATTCGGCTAGGAAAAAGGAAAGGTTTGCTGTTGCCACCCAAGAGCATCGAGCTGGCGCGCAAAACCCTTAACTGTAGGTTCCCTAACCACATGATCTGGAAGCGAATTCCAGCGATCTATAACTCGGCGCGATAGACGAGTTTCGTCCTAATCCTATCAGACCGTGGTTTATGCAGTTTCAGTGGGTGACCGCGGAGACTAGGTAACGTAGCGGGACTAAATAGCCCTGACAAGTCCGGGCCAATCTTACCCGTCAAAATACGATAAGTGAGAATCAGGTCCCCTCTTATCCTTCGGTAGTGCATGGAGTACATACCCAAACTGAGCAAGAGTTCAGGATACGTCTGTCCCTGTAGTCCCTTCACTAACCGAGTGCACACTCGTAACGCCCTCTCCAAGTCCATTTTGTCTCGGTTAAGACATGGTGGACAAGCCTGAATATAATATTCCGGGTGGGGTCGGACGAATGCCGAAAATAGCTTCACAAACAACTTGGCCGTTGGGATTCCGAAAGAGCGGCGGATAAACCACATCATACGAAACCCTCGACAAGCAGCCTTCTTCCAGTTGTCTCCAGAATGAAGTTGCTGATGCGTGTACGACTCCTAAATCAACCTGCTGAGTGACAACAGGGAGTTCACCACCGCCGACGACATATCGGGTGGGAGGATTTGCAGCTCCGATTCGGAGAACAGAGCACTTCGCCCTATTTATGGGCATCAACCATAAGATAGACCATTCCCAGAGCCTATCCAAGGCACGCTGAATTGCCTCAGGACCCCCGGGATATCCACAATATTCCAGAGCTTAAGGTCGTCAGCAAACATTAATGATGACACCCCTAGCTCTCCCGGCAAGTCATTTACATAGATCGCGAACAACAATGGCCCCAATACCGAGCCCTGCGGAACGCCACTAAGGACAGCTTGCCTGAGCGAAAGGCTACGCCCCACCCGTACGCACTGTTCCCTCCCCTCAAGGAAGGCAGACACCCATTGAAGGGCGCGACCAGATATCCCGTAAGATCTCAACTTTAGTGAGAGCCGAAGATGTGGAACAGTGTCAAAAGCTTTCGAAAAATCTACGAATAGCACGTCTACAGCGTGGCCACTGTCTACCGCTTCGGCCCAGCTTTCACGAGCTACAAGTAAATTAGTCTGACATGAAAATCCTTTGCGGAATCCATGTTGTGCAACACTGAGAAGGTTGAATCGATTCAGGTGGTTCTCCACTGAATCCCTTATCAGCTTCTCGAACAACTTGACTACTACGCTTGTCAAACTGACAGGCCGGTAGTTCGCGGGTAGAGCGCTGTCACCGCCCTTAAAAATCGGACAGATGATTGCCTCCTTCCATTCCGAAGGTAGGCTGCAGCTGTCCAGCGATATTAAAAATACGCACGTGAGCGGACCACTCAGCTCAGTGGCCAGTTCATGCAACAGCTTCGGATGAATTGAATCAGGACCGGAAGCTTTAGAGGGATTAATGCCTTGCAGTAGCTCGAAGACCTGAGTCTCCGTTATGCTAAATTCAGCTAAGCAAGAATCCTCTGGAACTCTTGAAACCAATTCAACCTGTGGTAAAGAGGTCTCCCGAGCAAAGACCCCAGTATACTGATCACTCAGTATACAAGCCTTGTCATAGTCAGTTTGCGCACGGGTCCCGTCTGCTCGCAATAAAGCTGGTATAGACAGTTTTGCCCCGCTGCGTCTTTTAACGTAAGCAAAAACTTCTTGGGATTAGCTGCGGCCGAGTCCGCTAAACCCTGCTCGTATTGGAGACGAGCAGTTCTGAGATGTTGCTTACATTTATTTCTATTCTCTCGATAACTATCATAGGTACTGGCTGATGGAGCTGCTTGGTAGGTTCGCCAGCATCTAGACCGTTTCTTGAGTAGGAACTTGCCTGTGGTATCTATCCATGGAGGCTGTGCCCTTAACCCTCTTTTCCTCATGAGTGGAATATAGGGAGTGGAAACCTCCGTAAGGTATGCCTTAAATTTATCCCAGGCTAACTGGACAGAGTCAGTCATCGAGATCTCACAGTTCAGAACTGAAGCCTTAGTTCGCATTGCACTAAAGTCCGCCCGCCAAATATTCGGAAGTAATTCAACAGCGGTCTCTTGGTGCCTTGAAAGAGCACATCGAAAGGATATGCATGCGTGATCGCTAGACCCTAGAGGTGCACCGCATGAAACGTCAGTCACGAAGTCCAGGGACTTAGCGAAAACCA
The DNA here is from genome assembly GCA_944474145.2 of Dicrocoelium dendriticum. Taxonomy (NCBI): domain Eukaryota; kingdom Metazoa; phylum Platyhelminthes; class Trematoda; order Plagiorchiida; family Dicrocoeliidae; genus Dicrocoelium; species Dicrocoelium dendriticum. The sequence continues at coordinate 28,445 of CALYDF020001992.1, forward strand.
AATCCAAAGTAGATGGTATTTGGTTGTCCATATACCTAGTGGGAAAGTCAACGAACTGGTGCAAAGGCACTTGGAGAGTCAGTTCAAGGAAGTCTGCACCGAATGTTCCTAATGCCGAATTGCAAGAAAGATCGGCCCAACAGACTTCCGGGAGGTTGAAATCCCCTAGAACTAAACACTTATTCGCAGACTGAGTGCGAATAAAGTCAAGTATCCCCCTGGAGGAACTTCCAGGACTTCTGTATATCACTATAACTGTAAACTGGGTAGAGGAAGTGCACAAAACAGCCGATAGGGCTTCAACAGTCTGATCCGACGACTGGAATGTGCAAGTCCTCAACACATCTAAGTTACAGCTCACATACTGTACAACGCCTCCGCCTTGGCGAACACCGGAGCGATCAGTTCTAAGCAGCGCGTAGGCAGGTAAATATACCTCACCGTCCATGATATCCGGAATCCAGCATCATTAGTTTAATGAAGCCCATGCAGAAAACGACCGAACAGGCTGATGACGAAAGCCATTTTGATGTTGTTGACCCCACGATCAGACTTTACACTTCAGTGGATGTTTTGTTCCGTACTTTGAGGAAATTATCGACAGGCTCGAATTCGTCAGTCTGTATTCATGCAATCCCTCCTCCAGGACGCTACATCCCGGGATGTCGTACCCCAGATGGGAGAAGCAAGTCCAGCTTTGCCTCCCTCATTTTCTAGTCAACCAACATGCAGGCGTGCGCGCCGGCCTGCTGCCGGGTGATGCTTTTGATATCGTTGCCGGTAGCCAAATGCTGAAAAAAGAAGTCACGACCGAGACGTTCTCTGCCTTGCGCCGCGTAGTGGACCATCCTGCCTTACCCGCTCCTCTACGCAGAGAATTCCACTCGCGATACCAACGGCTCGGAGAGAGCATTGGGGCGTATGTGCGCGAACTTCGAAAGATGGCCGACGTCACATCCGAGCAAGAGTCATCGAGCGTGCGTGACAAACGAATATAGAGCAACTCCTAGAAGGAAACCATACACCCTATATTAGGCGTGAATTCCTTCTTCACCCTCCGAGCAGTTGGATGCAGTCACACGAACTGGGGAACAACTGGAGCAAGTCAAGGAAGCGATGGCTACGCCGACTTCCGGGTGCTTCGCGTTGAGGGGAACCGGACACCCAAGACGTGCGCCATAGGTCGTTATGGTTCAATGGAAGCGAAGTATCAGCTCAAATAACTAATGTACTGCTGTTAATGAGGATGCTGGGAGGGAACCTGGTCCAGCAGCATCAAAACCATTGAAGTCCGTGATCAAGTTTCTACCCCATTCTCCGACTGGTCCTCTAAACGAACCGTCATTGGCTGATCCTGCTTCACGACTGTAGGACGAGGACCGGGAGTAAGGGGCCAACTAAACTGCTCCCGAAAGTGCTTCGCCCAACGAACCATACCGCGCTCCTTCTTGTGGATCATGGCAGTCACACTGTCTGTCTCACTGACGCCTTGTTTTCTAATATGCAATGGTGCGGATCAGTTGGACAAGCCTGCGATGTGTACCTACTGCTCCCACCTCCTCTATCGCTTGAGTCATACTGGTCCACCAGGCCTCCTTGTCAGTGCGCGGGCTCCGCTTTAGCTCACGCCCTTTAGTCAGTGTTGTCATATTATTCTCAGAGCTAGCAGGGAAGTTTCATTTGGTTCCGTACAGGTTCACTGACCCGGAAATCCAGGGACTGGCGCAGTGACGATCGCTAGTACCACAAACAGATGCTCATGCTTCGTGCATCGCGACCGAGGGCGTGTTTTACTGAAGGTCCGCCTCATTAGAGCGGCAGAGCGATAGTTCTGAATGAAATGCATCCTGGTAGGCTTGCCTGACGGAGAACTGGATAACAAGTTAGCGGTTGCTAACTTGGCGCGCCTCCCAGTAAAATTCATGAAAAACGACAGCGCACCAAGTCATGATCAGGTTCGACACAAGTACTCCAGAATGGACGGCAATGCAAGATGGAATTACGCCAACGGTAACTTCTGGCAACGGGACCCATCTGGGTCCAAGATGACGCCAAGTGATACTTCGGCGCTCAGTGTGTCTAGAAGCAGTGATACTAAGAAATAGCTTGTTCTCCGCACACAACCGCAACCGACGATGACCATTTCCCGACCGTCCTGATTTATCCCCATCCATCGCAATGAGGTTAGACCTTACCGTAGTGCGATGGTTTGCGTGCCTCAGCGATCCATTGAGCTATGCTGGGTGGTGCTTTGGCACCTTCAGAGCACTCATACCATATTGGTCAATTGTTAGAGGCCAGGCAAACTCAGCCTCCTGGTCCTCCAGGTTGGGGGTTGGAATAAAGGTGGCACCTTATTCCTTAAAACAGACTCCTTGTAGCCCAAAGCCAAACCCGCTGCCCTGCGGCCAGGTTTTTGAACCAAAGGATTTGGTTGTGAACCCTAATCGTTCTCCTGTCTAGGCCTGGGCAAACTGACAATATCCTGCCCACGCAATACCTGAATCTTTCCTCAAGCAATTTCTTGATGCTCTGGCGACAGCAGAGGATAATAAATGTTGACCTATCCGCTGCATCAAGCAGAATGGACGGGTTTGGATACCGCTGTTTAAGCCTTCCCGTCTTAGTACCACTGTTACGCATTTTCACCCTTACCGTCCCGTTCCAAATTCACTTATATCCCCCCAGTTTTCAACCCTTGATGCTTGGCCCTCCCCCAATATGCTTTGCTAGGCCTTTATCTTCTAAGTTCAACTCACATGTGAACGCGGATCGTCACTCCTCTCCAGTAGACAAGCCCATATCCAATCAAGCAGCCCATTCCAGTTCATCGGCTTGCATTTGGAGCCCTCGATTCTCCTTCAAATTGGCATGCCTCAACGAACGCATATTAATACGGCTCGGTCAACAGGCAGCACTTGCCCGAACATTAGAGACCCTCTCGATCGATATCTACTGCTTACCGGAGACCCGCCTGCAAGACTCGAGCTCTGGGCTCACTCTGCGATCCCCTTCAGGTGATGCAAGCAGTATTTTCTCATTGTGCCTATCCGGTGTAGATGCAGCTTCGAGCACCGGCGAAGCTGGTGTTGGTATTGCGCTGAGCTCCCTGGCTGAAGCTGCTCTGGATGGTTGGATTCCAAGCAGTAGCCGGATGTGTGCGGTCCGGGTGGCTGGCTCGTTCAAAACTTCGAAGTCGCGCGGGTGTCTATTCATCATCGCCGCCCACGCACTCACAAACTGTAGCGATGCTTCAGTAAAGAACGACTTTTACCGCCAACTGACCCAGCTTCTTCGCCACAGAAGGAGCACGGACACCGTTGTGCTGGCTAGGAATCGGAACGTGCAAATTGGAAAGTTGTCCACTGATAAAATGCATCTGGGCGTTTAGCGCGGTGTAGACTCCCGTAATGATACCGGTGAGCGATTACTTCATTTTTGTGAAGATGCAAGCTTATTTCTTGTGAACACTAACTTCCGACACAACACCCGCCGGAGTGTGACCTGGCGCCCACCAGCCTTGGAGGCAGATCGATCACATTGCAACCATTTACCGATAGAGAGGCTGCGCCAAGAACTGTCGCTCGATTTGGAGCACATTGTGGACACCGATCATGTACTTATATGTACTGACATGCGGATGCGCTTTGGCTGACGCCCACGACGACACTGTGGACGCATTGACACCAGCCAACTGACAAAGCCAGCTGTCCTGATTGCGTATCGAAGTACGCTAACATGCGAGTTGAGTAAGCGCTCATTGGGGACAATTGATGGCCACTGGTCACATGTTCACCAGACCTTACTAACAGCAGAAAAATCCTCATGTGGTATGTCAAATAACCAACACGGTTTTTGGGTCTCTTCGCTGTCTCTAAAACTTATCGATTCTCGACGGCATATCCCGGCTGGAAGCAAGCACAATGAAACTCGCAAAGAGCGCAGGGCAAGACTTCGTGCTAGCCTGAAGAGAGACCGCGAAGCTTGGTGATCCCATTGTGCGTCAGAGATGCAAGTGACCGCTGCCCTTGGCAACCATTGTAATGGATTAGGTCTTATACGGGAAACGGGCAGCAAGAGACCTGGTGTTAGTGAAACTATGCGTGGCAAAAGTGGACAGCCTATCCACAATTTGTCAAAAGGCTTGGAACTTTCGGCTGAGCATTTTGAAAAGCAATTTAATCGGCCAGAATTGTTCGCCGGCCAATGATTGCCCCACTCCTTGGGCTGTCCCTTTGGATACACCTCTTGTTTAGAAGTCGAACGTGGGATCGGACTGCTGAAGTTGGACAAAGCCGCGGGACCAGATGAACTTCCTCCAGCCCCCTTCAAATTCGGAGGCTCTGCTCTTGTTGATGTCTTACATGAATAACTAGTGAAACTGTGGGAGCAGGAGATTGTCCCAACCGACTGGAGCCGCTCCGTTATTATTCCCATCTTCAAAGGGTTCTCGCGTTCGGAATGTGGCAACCATAGAGGAAGCAGTCTGATCTCCATCGCATCTATAAACCTTCACAGACTGACTGGCGCTAGTAAAAGCCAGATTCGTGAGGAGCAAGCTGGGTTTCGTCGTGGTCGAGGCTGCATCGACCACTCTTCACCTTGCGTCAGTTGTTGGGGCATCGTCACACATATTGGCGGCCCACCGTAGTCGTGTTCCTCGACAACAAAGATGCCTTCGATTCGGTTGATCGATGTGCATTTTGGAATTGTCTACTCAGGAAAGGTGTGCCGAGAAATAAGTAAATATTATCAGTGCATTATGCGCGCGTAGCAGGGGCAGAGTAAGGGCTTACGGTTAGCTGTTGCCAACCTTAAATATCTCCAGCAGTGTGAGACCTGAATGCCCGCTGTCACCATTTCTTCCAATTTCGCGATTGACGAGGTCATGAAGACTACATTTACAGGACGTGACTTGGAAGGTCTGGAGGTACTCCCAGGAGACGAATTCTTGACGGAATATGCTGACGACATTGCCCCCACCTGTGACAGCTCCCAGATGTGCCAAGCCGCGCTGGACAGCTTAGCACTGGCTGTCAGCCGCTTCGGGCTTTGCTTTGCACCATCGAAATGCAAAACGTTCCTCCAAGGTTGGCAGGGATCGGCTCCTACGCTGAACTTTGGCGCTGATCAGCTAGAAGTCGTACGGAAATTCAACTTCCTGGGAAGTTGGATCAGTGCATTTGGAATCGAAGACGAGATTAAGAACCGTATAGCACAAGCTCGAAGTGCGCTTGCTAACCTTCGCCACCTATGGCGTCGGCGCGACATTACTCTCGCCCTGAAGGGTAGAGTGCACAATGCAGCGGCACGTTCGACGTTACTGTACGGTTGGGAAACCTGGCCCCTTAGATCGGCGGACATGAAGAGGCTAGTTACGTTCGACCATCGGTGCCTTCGCAGCTTGGCTCACATCTGGTAGGAACACCGCGTGAATAACGTGCGTCTTCAACGCCTTGTTTACAGCACAGGAAAAGGAACTGAACCGTTCAGCACCGTCGTTTCATGCACCAGGCTCCGATGGCTGGGCCACGTGTTGCGGGCGTGCCGGCCCATCGACTTCCACGGCGTGCGTTGTTTGCTCACCGGGGATGTGAATGAAAGCAGAGGAGGGGTGGCCAAGCGATGACTTGGTCAAGAGGAATGGAATCCCTCACTTCTGTGCTGGTCTCGGTTGAAGCGTCACGGCTCCCTGGTTGAGGTCCAAAAGACGGTGAACACGTTTGGCTGGATGCAGTTGCTAGTATGGCAAGGAGCCGGCCTCATTGACGTTCCTGCAGTGTTTATTTGTCCCTCTTCATCCCTTTTAACCTCCACCTCCACCTACGATCTCATTTCTTAGTGTAAAACACAATATTTTTTCTTTTTGCCTAGCAGCCTGCTGGTAGCTTATCGAAACGATGCCTATCCGTTGCTGGTAGCTCTGCTGGCATGCAAGTTTTGTATTTAGTTTTCTTTTTCATTTATGTGTTGTGGCACAGTAGCTGAGGTGTTTCCCGTCTCATGCTGATGTGTATAATAATAATGATGAGGGTCCCCATAATTTTCACCTAGCTGAGCTCTATAGGACTAGTCTATACTAGTCCGAGTGTTCTCGCGCTGATAGGGATGCCAGAAAACCAGAAAGACGGACACAACGGATTGTATTCGCGGAAGGCTACAATCGAACGAAAACGTATGAAGCGACGAGAGCGTACGTCAGTGCCGGAACTCACCGTGGAGAAAAGTGGTGAGCCGGATGCAGTTCATAATGGCCGTAGAGTCGGCATTAAAACAAAAAGCAATATTTTATGACTGGGTAATAAAAGTGTACAAAAAACAAGAAATATCTTTTGGGTTGCTACAGAGCTCCCCTCCTAGAAGGCTGAACGAAGAAGCCTTCGAAATCAACTGGTTGTGGATCCAAAGTTTGCAAAAGTTTCTGGTATACAAAGAAGAGTCTGCTCGGGATCGAAAAAAAATGTAGCCGAAAATTTGTATCCGCTGTGCCGTCCGGTCTTTATTATTTATTGATTGCAGGGCAGGGTGCATTTCGGCGAGCCGTTGGAGCGGGCTTGTCGGACTACAAAAAAAACTGGCTAGTCCAGAAAAAGGCCGACAGGACCTCAACCTCCGCTGCTGCCAAACGGTGCGCTTGGGAGTGGTCTCTCCCCCCCCGCCGCACCCCGCCCCGCGCCAAAACGACCCTCGTCCCACGAAGAAAACGACCATGGTCCCACGGAGAAGCGACCCTCGGCGCGCGAGAAAGCGATCCTCGTCCCGCGGAGAAGCGACCCTCGTCTTCACGGAGAAGCGATCCTCGTCCCGCGAAGAAGCCGATCCTCGTCCCGTCGGAGAAGCGATCCTCGTCCCGCGGAGAAAGCGATCCTCGTCCCGCGGAGAAGCGACCACTCCCAAGCGCACCGTTTGGCAGCAGCGGAGGTTGAGGTCCTGTCGGCCTTTTTCTGGACTAGCCAGTTTTTTTGTAGTCCGACAAGCCCGCTCCAACGGCTCGCCGAAATGCACCCTGCCCTGCAATCAATAAATAATACAGACCGGACGGCACAGCGGATACAAATTTTCGGCTACATTTTCTTTTAAAACGTGCAACCGTAGACTAGCTGCGCTGGTGTGGCGTCGAAGTCAGTCTTAACCGTGTTTCTTAAACCTAGGAGAACGAGGGGAAGCGTTTCAGACCATGAAGGATCTGCGTGCGCACGTAGCGCTGCCTTCAACTGGCGGTGAAAACGCTCCACCATGCCGTTAGCGGCCGGATGATATGCTGTCGTCTGAACGTGGCGACAGCCTAAATCCTTAAGCAACGTGGCAAACGTTGACGAAAAATGCGACCCTCGATCGGTGGTCACGATGGCGGGACAGCCGTATTGAGCTACCCAGCGCTCCATAAAAGCTTTCGCTACTGTTTCCGAGGAGCAATTTGGGATAGGGACGGCCTCAGGCCATCTAGTAAATCGATCGATGCAGGTCAGTAGATATTCCGAGCCTTTGGAAGGCGGCAGAGGACCTACGAGGTCGACGTGCACATGATGAAAGCGTGCGGTCTGGCGTCGGAAAAGGCCTAATGGGCTTCTCGTGTGTTGTGCACCTTCGCGCGTTGACACGGAAGGCATCAGCTGCCCAGGTACGAACGTCCCGATTAACATTGCGCCAAACGAATCGTGCGGTTACGAGTTTAACCGATGCACGAACGCCTGGATGAGACAAGCAGTGTAAAGCGTCAAACACGGTCTGCCGAAACTCACGTGGGACGACTGGGCGCGGCGTGCCCAGAGAGAAATCGCACAGTATAGTGCCGTCGGATGATGTCAAGCGGAACGGGTCGTATATCAATGAGGGAGACCTGCGTAGTAGTTCAACCTCAGGGATCGTTGAGTTGTGCTGTGGCCTTGGCTGTCAGGTCGATAGCAGTGCCGGCGTCAGCGGAGATAGCTTGAATGCGGGAAAGTGCATCGGCGACGGCGTTGTGCACACTGAGACATGCCGTATATCGGTCGTAAACTGAGCGATATAGTCAAGGTGGCGCGACTCTCTAGGAGAGTATCGGTCAGTAGTCGAGCCGAGCACGTAAGTTAGGGGTTTGTGGTCGGTGAAGACGACAAAGGAGCGGCCTTCTAGGACGTGTCGAAAGTGACGTATCGCTAGATATACGGCAAGTAGTTCTCTACCGAACGTGCTGTAGCGAGATTCGGTAGGTTGTAGGCGTTTGGAGAAAAACGATAAGGGCTGCCACGTGTCGGCTACGCGTTGCTGCAAAACAGCGCCGACCGCGACGTCCGAGGCGTCCGTACTAAGGGACAGTGGGGCGGTCGGATCGTGATGCGCTATGGAAGCTATGTTGGCGATAGCCTCTTTCAGCGACTTAAAAGCAGCGCGTGCTGCGGTAGGAAATTCGAACGTCTTGAGTTTCCCTCGGAGAAGGTCACGTCGGGGTCACCAATTTATAGGACTAGTCTATACTAGTCCGAGTGTTCTCGCGCTGGTAGGGATGCCAGAAAACCAGAAAGACGGACACAACGGATTGTATTCGCGGAAGGCTACAATCGAACGAAAACGTATGAAGCGACGAGAGCGTACGTCAGTGCCGTAACTCACCGTGGAGAAAAGTGGTGAGCCGGATGCAGTTCATAATGGCCGTAGAGTCGGCATTAAAACAAAAAGCAATATTTTATGACTGGGTAATAAAAGTGTACAAAAAACAAGAAATATCTTTTGGGTTGCTACAGCTCCTGAGGAGCTCAGATGTCATACTTGTGCGTTCCTATCCTTTGAAGGTACTATGCTATGTGCAGTGGTATCACGGCTTAGTGGCGCGTTCAGTTCGTGATAGAATGTGTCATTGGCAGCATCAGAACCACAATCGGCTGGAGCACAGGCGGAAACCCCAAAGAAACAGCGTCTAGTACAACTTCGTGTATCATCCTTGTTGATGCCGTCAGAAGAGCTGCACACAAGCGGCCACCCACTGGAGTCCAATAAACTAACAACTGAGCCTTGGAGCTGAGAACGATGCCCACACCAGCTTGACCAGTGGTTGTCGCACCAGGGTCATTGGGTTCGTTGGGGTAGTAGAGAGCAGGAGGGGAATCCCTTGTCAGCTACATCGCTTCCCGATCATTGCTGGGATGCTCGTCATTGCGCAACGGGAACTCCGGAGAGGCCGTCGCACTCGTAGCTGAAGCAACACGATCCCGGCATGTTCAACAGGCGTGCGTCAAGTAGGCCTTTGAAGCAATCCTCTGTATGTGCATCAGCGACTGTCGGTGGTAACCGGTTCCAATTATTCACAACGCGAGTAGATAGAGCAAGAATGGACCGCACTTTGAGCCTCCGTGGCTTGAATATTTTCCATTGGTGGCCTCTAGTCGAACTCCAGATGTTGAGGTGGAAGAATTCCTGCAATTCTCTCCCTAGTTCTCCCCTGAGGATACGACGGGAAAAGATCAAGTCCCCACGCCGACGGCGGTAATTCATGGAGAACATATTCAAACGCCGAAGCCGAAGAGGATACGGCAGTTCAAGTAACTCGGAGACAAACTTCGATCCACGCCGTTGGACCTTTTCGAGCATGTCGCGCTCAAATTTGGAAAGCGGGTAGGCAGCAGGGAGGCCGTATTCCAAAATTGGGCGCACATGCGTAGGTGAACCGGAGTCTAAAGAGTTCCGGTGTCAAGCGACAGAGAGCTCTTCGGATGGCATGAAACATCCTGTAGGCAGCGGCAACCCTCTTCATGGTGTTCTAAGTGGATCTTAAGTCCGGGGAAACAATCACGCCCAGATCTCTCTCTGATGTAAAATTTTTGAGCAAGAAACCACCTATGTGGTACGCGCCGAGTGGTTCAGGAGTGTCGATGGGCAGGACGGAACCTTTGTCTTGATTAATGGGTAAGCGCCACTGAATCGACCAACTAAATAAATAAATAAATAAAATAAAGTGTGCAGGAGATCAAGCGCCTCTTGTAGTCGATCAGCATCCTCTAGAGAGGATACCTCCTTCCATATCTTTAGATCATCAGCATAAATCAAGCAATCCGATTATAACTCCGACGGTAGATCGTTGATGAAGATGTTAAAGAGTTCGGGGCCGAGGACGGAGCCCTGTGGAACACCGCTGGGCATATGAACAAGATTGGAATACATTTCGTTCACTCTCACCAGCATGGAACGGGTGTGTAGGAAATCTGAAATTCAGGAGCGAAAGTTTCCAGAGATACCGATTCCTCGGTGTTTGCAGAGAAGCTGTTCATGAGGGACCTTATCAAAAGCTTTACTGAAGTCCACGAACACGACATCCATGCGTTTGCCAACCTCCAATGAAATTGCCCATTTTTCTCTAGCCAAAAGCAAATTGGTAGAGCGACCAATAGCTGGATGGCAATCCAGAAGCAGTTAATTCAATGACATTGTGGAGGTCATTGATCCATATTAAATATATGGATAAATAGTAGTAAATAACTAAAGTAAATTAGTTTATTTACCCACAAGCGGTAGCGATGATTTGCATAGTGAATGGGTTTCATGATTTGTGCGACGTAAATGCATATTAATGAAGTAAGCTTCAAGTTCAAGTTCAAGTGGGACCGGAACAGTAGGATAAATCCCCATGAATGTTCCTTCCGTGGCGCGTAGTTTATCCCTGGTAGTACTGGTCCACGATAAGTGGAATCCAGAAGAGTCAGATAAGCGCGCGCGAGTCACACCACGCGCGCGCTGATCTGACTCCTCTGGATT
>CALYDF020001993.1:0-14100 GCA_944474145.2 Dicrocoelium dendriticum
GTAAGTAACTTGAGTTTATCTACATACGGGGATCCAATATGCTTGTTGGAGCTTTTCCCGCATGGCTGCATTAAAATTCTCTATAGGTCGCGACAGTTTAGTTGTACAAAGCGGCTTTGATGTAGAAATATTCAGTCGTGAAATTTCAGTTTTGTTTGCTAGAGTGGGTTGTTTCTCATGGGCAATCCTTTCACATTTTGTAAGCTTGTTCAATTTTCATTCGAATATGGATGAATGATGGTGAGGATACTCGCTCAACTCGTTGGTAGATGTTTTCGACTGGGCAGAAGTGCTCGAAGCAAAACTTAAGGTAAGCAGTGAAATGATCAAACTACAACAGACAGATGTCCTATGTGAATAATGCAAATCAATAGAAGTCGGCATTTTCTTTAAACTCGCATTATTTGAGGATGATGAATAGCCTCGCTTCACACTTTTGAATGGCTTATGAGTCATTGAACTGGAGTGAGTTTTATCATACACTAAGGTGCACACCATTATTTTACCATGATCGGAATTACCAAGTGGGGCAATTTGCTGTACGGAAAACGGACAAATATTATGTGAGAAGACAAAATCTAGTTGCCGTTTCAATCTGGTCGGAAAGACCACCTTTTTAGTCAAAGCTAGTGCCTAGATGAAGGTGGTATCAATTTTATTTAAATCCTAAGCGATGACACAGAATGAGTCGTTACGTTTATGTACAAACGCCGAGGAAAGCTCATGTTCAAAGTTTGTAACTCTGCTTCAATTGTGTCGACGGTACGTATACATACTCGATAATAACAGAAACAATACCGCGCAAATAATTGGCTTCCCTTCAAGCAAATAGCAGCGGATTGCGACAGTTAAGTAGAAAAAACATTATAGATGGCGACTTACACCAGCATGTAATGACGTAGGTGCTGACACACCCTCCAAGATTTTGAGACATTGCTAGGCGGTTGGATCTGATGGGAGGGTAAAAAGCAAGTTGACTAACCTTGTCTTCTACAGCTTCCAGCTTCCTTGAAGCATCAAAATGGCTGACTTTGAATATTTAGTTTGCAGTATAAAAGTGGTAATATCCATCATTTTTCCAAGGTATGCTGGAACATTGCAAGACAGGAAAATTGGAATTTATGTCATCTCAACTTAGTAACGTCTAAGGCGACCTTGCCAGCCAGCATATTGATTTCTCAATCTACAAACATGTTTCCGTATAACTAAATAAACAAATGAAGAAATGGTTTGTTCTCGAATTTATCGTGGCGAACCAAATCAAACTTTTAAAAGTGCTGCGCACGATGGGAAGTAGTAACGCAAAGCGATAGCAAAATGCTCAGCGAACACTGAGAGCCCCAACAGAAAAAGACAACATCGTTTTCAAAAGTTGGCCAGAGAATACAAAGAACAAAATTGGTTTATAGATGGAATACATCAGCAGTAGCCAAAGTAAGAAGCATCTCACTAAGAAAAGCGATGGACAATTTGAAGTCCTGTCTGATATGGTTGACTCTCACAAATGCATCAGCTTTCAATAGCTGTCACGACGTTGCTTCCTTTATCAAGGGAAGAGACACAAATAGGTTATAAACTTCTTTAAATTTATAAAGGCGAAATAAACCAAACAGTGACGCTCCTCGTTAGCATGTGAGTTGCAGACTTCTCAAGCAGTTCATGTGAACACATTTGCTCGCTTCCTTTTCCTCCACTTTAAGAAATTGGATGATTCCCATTTTGCTTGGATCGCCATATTCATGCTTCTTCATAAAATGACCTGTAGCGCCTAGCTAAAACAAAAAAGGATTGGGAAATTCAACTTGAAACTGGAAAACACATTAGTAAGTTATCGTGAGACGGAATTTGACTAAAAGGTTAAAAATTTGGGTTGTTGGTATCTGATTTATTTGCCATGTCCGGGTATTACAATTTGACTGTGCACAGTAAATACTGACAAATGGATTTAACAAGAGCTTTTATGCATGATACTTAATCGCATCTGTACTGAACTTCAAAAATATGTTCTGCCATTAGCAACAGGATCGAGTACTCTCGAGATGATTGAAAGTATTTGTCACATTTCGCTCACTAGCGTATACGTTCGCAAATAAATTGTATTAAGCAGAAGTAAGGAAATTTTACGCAAAGATGTTTTAAATGGAGGGCTGCACTGAACAGAGGAAAACGTTCTTCACTGTGCTAATATCCGATCGCCGTTTGGGAAATAGGGATGTCTCAACACTGTAACGCACTGTCGTGAATATTTCCAAAAAGTCATTCTTACACTACCAAAAGCAAGGCTTCACGCGGACATTGTTTATGCAGTCGCGAAATTTACTTGATTTAAATCTTATCTTGTTGACCATCTATTTTCCAACAGGAACCGTGAGGGTGGCGTTATAAGCTACGTAACTTATTCGTAATGCAAGCCAACATACGCACTTCTCAATGCTCTTTGCAATGTAGCAACACTTTAATTTTAAATGGCGGACCAAGTTGCGACATCGGCTTTGCCGAAATATGGTAGTTATTTTCTAAGTTAATTTAGCCGTCCTGGTCCTAAAGTTGAAGAATTTTTCGAAGTTTCACGGCTGTTTCCTTTGAATTCATGGAGCTTATGTTGTGCATAATTGCTGACGAATTTAACATCTCTGGCACTGGATTCGTAACAAATCCTGGGCCGAACAACATCGTGTATTTTCGAACTATGTTAACGGAAATCCAAGAGGAGATAGGGATTATGAACTTAAAATGTTATCCTGTGGATAATCTGGCAACGCTTCAATGCACTGATCACGCCGTCAAAACGTTCACATATTATTTGTGAATTAAATGGACGGCATGTGCCCACCATTTGGAAGCAGGATATTAATGCCGTTATTAAGATTTTACCAACTACCACACACAGTGATTCTTCTCTCATTTCTCTCAAAGTTGATCGGCAGACCACTGCTAATGTGTAAATGGGCTATGCAGCGAGATTTGATATGCTCACAAGGGAGGAACGCGGCTACTGTTAACTCTCTTAACTCACTTAACTCTTATTGACTACCAATCCGTTGACGCGTGTGATATTTCGACAGAAACAATGTGCAATGGAACCGAAACCGATGCTTTTATTCTGGGTTTGCTAAGATCATTACCGCTTAGATCACTGCATTCTTCTTTATAAGCTGCAAATCTACGGAATTCCGATATCTCTCGTTGGAATGTTATAAACACCGTATATCAGCGACGACTGTAAATGCCGGTTTATGGCTCATTGACTGAATGTGTTTAGATAGAAACCGGTGTTCTATACGGATCCCTGTAGGGAACACACTAATTTTTTCTTTGCTTAACAATCTCACACATGTTTTCAAGTCACTTTTTCTTTTCACAGATGATTTCGAGACATCGTTAACTGTCTGTAATCCGGAAGATGGCGAACTTTTGCAAGGAGACTTGGACCATGTTTATAAGAAAAAAAGACCGATATATTTTTCAGCCCGACGCACACCAAGGTGAAATTATAAGTAAATGCCAAAAACCTAATAACACATATCGGCTGGGTGACCAAAACGGGAACATTGCCTCACAGAGACGCGACGTTTTCATGTTGATATATTACGACCTGTTTTGTTCAGAACATTCACTGAAGGTTTCTAAAACCATATACCATATATTATGTAACCTACGGGGTTTCTCTGACGTTCGCCAAATCTAACTACTAGCAAATGGCCAATGCGTTTGCCAATCCGCAAATGGAATACAGGAGTTAGGCTTTGCTAACATGGCTAAAACGAGATGTGGAGGCAATGTAGACCCCAAGGCGAATGACAACGTAGGAACATCAACCGATTGTTCTATCTGCTTTACCGACAACTTCTGCAAGCGCTGTAAGTATACATCGGATATTTTCGACGACTATGAGTTGAGCTCATCCGGACGCAGCAGAATATATAGACCCGTAAGCTACCTCCAATTAAAGTCTGCTGTAATCTGTGGAACAGTACCGACTTCTGTCAATTTTGGTACTCCGCTGCCCAGTTCATAATTCCGAATGCACCACGTATTTTCCGACATATATTGGGGTTCATGGCTGATGCTCTTTGAGAAAGGATAAATCGCTAACAAAAATTGTCTTCATCGACTTCAATAAAATTGTAGTATATTAAAATGCATTTGCGTATTCGTGGATGTCAAAGTGACTCCACATAAACGCATCTAACTTGGCTTGCACATATTGTGAACCTGTGAGTTCCACACGAACAATCCCAAGGGACCTATAAAGTCTTGGCATTTTAGTAACCATGCAATACGATTTACCCTTGTTAAATATTTTGTTGTGTATCCATTCGTAAGGCGTATTTTGGATTGACACTTTGACCTGTCATCTGACTAACACCTTACTTATCTCTGGTTAGCCACGAGTATCGTCCTGTTTTCTTTTTAATAATGCATCAAGCACCCGCTGGTTCACATTGTCTGAATAAGTATTACCATCAAAAGCGATATCTTCCATCCAAATACCCGTCAATGCTTCATTATTGGCCGATGCTGAATATACTTATGAGTTACAAGAGGGCTTAGCTGGAGCAACAGACACGGCAGCATGTGCTGCAGCATCAGGTGCATGCATTAGAAGGACTGCTTTTCTACAGCATCTATTGCTTACGTGGCAACCGTCTTTCACTCCGATTAGTAGTCTCCCCTGAACAAGTAAAGATCATTTATTGTTCTGTTGAAGCTATTGACGTCTGTTTAGTGTTATTACTTCCAAAAAATATTTTCGTACTAATTTGTGATCAAATCACTTTTATCACGCCTAAACAACGTAGCTTCTGGTATCCCGCGTTCCGTTTATCTGCAACGATCATGTCATTAAACATGCAGCCAGGCAACCTGGTCGTACTAGAACAGCGGACATACTCGAGCCACCTCAGATGCCACAGTAGCAGCATACAATTCATCCTGTACATGCCACTCCGGTGGAATGCTTCTGTGTCGAACAATGGGCAAATGCAACGAACATACCTCATGCGACGAAAACAGTTTTGTGAAATCACTCTGGATATGAAGTGTCATTTACGTACGTCAACTGTGTCGGTTTATCATATGGGAACGGGTGTGCTAATTAGTTAATACATCAGTTTTGACCCATAAATCAGACAGTAAATCTTCCGGACGCGATGATCCAAATGCTACAAAATGCAGCACGGCTTTGATACGCAAATTCACATTTCGTATCCTATCATGAAATCTGCTGACATCTTGCTTCTGTATTAGGCGATTGTTGATATTGCCTTGGACGCTACATCGAAACCATTGCTTTGTGAGCAGCTCACGGACAGCCACTACTGGCAACACGTGAAGCATGTAGCCTCTTACTTGTTTTGATGCAGAGTCAGGATTTGCTCACCGTTGGAGTGTGTCGTTTTCTTGGGTCTCGTTGATGCGAGTGATGGAATGTAAGTACGCTTGCAATCTAATTGCTGGTGAGTTCTACCTACATTCTGTGGAACCTCAAGCCGATCCAGTAGAACAATTTTAAGGCCGGCCTACAGGTATCTACCAACAACTTTCCGCCACATGGACACGTCACTGCACGCACCAGGTTTAGATAAGCGGAAATTTCATCCATGATGAATCTTATGTTCACAGACGAAAAATGTATGCACAAGATGAGTAGCATCGACAGTTTACTTGGCAGCAGTTATCATACCATCATATTGTGCATATCTATCTGATCTAGATCCTGGAAACTGGAATTTTTAGATAGCGAGGCGAAAGTAGTCTACCAATTTTGTCCGCGCAGAAATATCGAAACCCTAACAAGGTTTTTGTAGAAATTCCTTACCACTAGAGTTACTCAGACAGCCGTTGCAAACGCGGAAATGCACTTTGCTTGCTAACTAATGAGTTATTCACTTCCAGGTTGGGTTCGGGCGATTCGACCCCTCCATCTTCCCCGAAATACTCAATGCGAATGTGACACGGCATGTGGAGTAGGCGCTACAGCCCTGACAAGCCTGGTTAAAATGCGATATGGTTGCACTGGATACTTCAGAGCGAACGGCGTCCAAGAATTTTAAACGAATGCTCTACCTGCCGTACTCTCTGCGACCGTTGATCGGGCGATTTCTTTCTGTTAATACAAATGAGGCAAACCGGGCCCAGTTGCTGCCACCTCCTGGAATTAAGCCGCAACAATAAATTGAGGGGCGCAATTTGAAACTGGCTACCCAACACAGTCGATTGTATTGTCGCCGGAAATATTCGCTCTTCAAATTTGTCACACTTGGGAAGTCCTTAAGACATTTTAATCTGGGTGCCCAAGGTACTTAGTTTTGGAAAGCGACTCAAAAATGCTTGGCAACACTTGCATTACTTGATTTGATTTATGTTCACTTAGTGACAACAGGATCCTTGCAAATATTATGCTCTCCATCCCTCACGAAATCGGTCTAAAAGGATATATGCGCGTGCAAAACAGATACACAAGTGTGTTATCATGTGTAATTTGAATTACAGCGTATTTATACTTACGAATATCGCGGTGAGTCCATAGGTATGAACCTTAATTTGCTGAGAATTATTCTGTATTTGGCATTTTCACCATGTTCAACCCGTGGGAACTGTTACGCTTCAGCATTATTACGCTTACAAAATCAAGTTTCCATTGTGCTTTTACTCGGTGTGTCCACCAAAGATAGCTACGTCTTTTCAGATTTCCCATTTTCCCATAATGGTTACTAACTGAGAACGAACACCCATGTACTTAACTATTGACCCCAGCCCCACACAAAATTTCCGAGGCCATTACCTGAAACTAGTTTCGACACACTCCCATTTGGATCGTAGGAATGATTTTTACTCTTTTAATATCTGTTGTCACCGGCATGCACTGCCGCCATAGTGAAGAACGCGAAAAATATCGTGCTATCCTAGAGACTATTATGCTACATTTAATTGATAACAACAGTATGATAAAGTGCAAATTCTAGACTACGGTAATTTACGTTACACGCTGGAACCTTTGCATTTAAATTTCTTTTGCTTCTCGATATTGTAGATCAAGTGAAATTTATCATAGAACCCCACCAAACACAATGGAAATATTGAAAGCCTTCAGGTTGAAGCTAAGAGGATAACGGAACCACTAACGAGATTTTTCCAAAGATGAGCTGGACGAACAGCTGCTACCTGGCACATGAAAGCAATCCAGCATTACCCCGATTTTCAAAATGGTAGCTGTTCAGAGCCAGCGAACTATCGTCAAGTAATTCTTCCCCTGCTCGGTGCTCTCTAAGATGATGGAATAGATAAGAGTTGAGGGTACAATAGGCTACTTCTAAAAGCCTAAAATCTTAACACCGGATCAACACGGATTCCGTCAACATTGTTCATTTACTGCCAACTTACTGCTTGCCCGTGGCAGTTGGACCTAGGTAGATACATTGGGACCCGCATTGCTTTCTTCTACTTAAACTTTTCCAAAGCATTCGAATGCATAGATCATCGTATCTTTCTCCGAAAGCTGTAGGCATACGAAGTTATAACCCTATCCTTATATGAATCGGAAACTTCATCTTTCAGCGGCACCTTTTGTTTTGAGTTCGAGGTTCAGTTTCTGATTCAGTTGGTGTGAACTTCGGTGTTCCACATTGGTCGTTGTTGAGGCGGCGGTTAATCTTGTTCTTCATTAACAACCTTTAGATTGTCGTCAAGTCAAATGCCCTGCGTTTTGTCCATGACATCATTTTATGAAGGTTAATCGACTGTCAGAATGATCACCGTATGTTGCAAGGAGATTTAGACTGCGATTTTGCATGGTCGCATTTGAATCAACTTCTGTTTAACACGGACAAGTTCATTACGGTGCATGTCCGTCACAATCCCACATAGGCATATATGCTTAGAGATGACATTGTGAAAACCGCCTCACAAGAGCGAAGCCTTGTGGTTATGATCCAAGACGACCTCGGCTGTTAGGCGCGATCCTTGCTGGAGTCCAAAACCGCGAACTAACATATTGGTCTGTTACGGAGGGCATTCGGGAGGTTGGACCCCTCCACATTCCCCTAAATGTTCAATTAGTATTTGAGGCCCTTATGTAGAGCAAACGATCCATGATTTTTAACTCTGCGTAATACGTGACCTGATTGCACTGGAAATCGCACAGCACTGGGTAAAAAATATGTGAAGAGATTGTCATATCTGAAGTACGATAGGCGACTGAAAGCCGTGGGAGTGTAGAGCGGAAGATATCCTCGTCTTCCGGGTGACTTTACCCTGGCATTCCAGATTTTGCAGAACCCTGCTCACACTTGCTGCCAATATCTGAAGCTTAGCTGCAGCACAGAACTGAGAGATCATAAGCGGCAACTTGTCAACCACTACAGTCGGGTGGAATGCCGCCAGAATTATTTTTCATTGTATATTCCTTCTACGAAAAGATCGCACTCGCAAAGTCGGAGCGTATTTGTTGCTACTGTATGTATATACATATATCCCACAATCCGAGATATTCGTTTAGAGGCAGAGCTTTCCGAAAACCCTTTTACTTTGCAAAACGGTGGTGGCGTAAAATGGTTCAGAGATCGACAGCTGGATTTCTACCTAAATCAAGTCATAAAATCTGCCTTTCATTTTTCTTCAGAGTTGTTACATGTGACTGGCGTAATCAATCAATTCTGCATCCTTTAGTTCCTCCGTGACTGTGCCGAGAATTAAGTACCATATTGTGCGCATACACTTCTAACATTTCCAGAAAAGCGATAATCACTTCTATGCTTGAGATGAGATTACTAAACCTGGGTTGATGGGTTTTATTTGCTATAACTAGGAATAATTGTAGCTCTGGTTGACTGGTCTGGTTTTCGTTTGTTCTCCTGGTTGAGCAATTTTGCTGCAGAATTTTTATTTAATAATTTCTCTTTCAAAACATACTAAACATATCTGGTTAATCTGTTAACATCTTTCTTTTCCAATCAATTCCGGAATGGGATTTAATAATCTTCTCTCAAATGGAACAAAATTGCCAAATATGTTTGTACTCGAAATGCTATCTAATCTCTGTATGCAACAATGGAACCTGAAAACCCTTCACATTTCTGCTCCCACAACTGCTGCAAGAGAGGTTTGTGTAGCGAGTGCGACTAGGTAATGTTGACTATTTTGACATCAGTTGATATTGAAGGGTTTAAGCGCCCTTCTATGTTCTAAAACAAAGTGAATTTTATGCACAATATTAGGAACAAAAGTAGATAAGCAATAAAGCTTTTATACCTTCCGATTGTTGGATAACACCCATTTTTGCGCACGCCACTATATTCTGAGTTATAATGCAGTTTCCAGTCACATAGTCGTTCTCTATCACGAAGATAGACTAAGCGTCTTATGAGTTTTAATCCTCGCGGCTAAAGCATCTCTTACAGCATTGTATTACCATTGAAGGCTCAGACATATGTCTCGAGATGAGCGCCGTTAGCAGTTGAATAACATAGATATTGTAACGAAATTTTCTGGACTGTATAAAAAGATATGTACTTTCCATGTCCCAAATCATCTCATCTCTTTTAGTAGATACAACCGAATTGGTTAGAGGATTGGTTGAACTGCTTTCGAGGTACCATTTTTATCATTCAGAGCCGACAGTATTTTTTTTAACTGAAAGCGCGATTTTATTTTCCCCAAAAATATAGAAACACAGTTAAAGGGAAACCAAAAGGGATTCTGAGTATGTATTTGATATTGTCATGACTAGCTAGAATTGGTGAAAAATTTTCTGGACAAAACCAAATGAAGAAGGAAAGCAAATAGATCTTAGAATATCTCAAAGCTCAGTGAAGTCCTACCCATTGCAGCAGTCACATCGGTAACAAAAGTTAAAAGAAAGGAGACAAACATAGAAAAAACGACATAAAATCAACATATCGACATTGGGGTGTAAACATTGAACTGAATGACGTACACTTTTATGGACAAATGTGCGCCCAACACGTGTTTCCAAACTATTTGTTAATTATGATTATTATGGGAATAATCCGCATATACACATTATGTTATATACCCACACCGCAGATGCCAAACGTCCACAATTAGCCTGTAAGTTGACGAAACTGCTGTTCATTCTGAAGAATTCAGTTAAACCTACTAAAGGAAAGCTTTTAACGCGTCCTAGTTGTTTCGACTTTTATTCGGAACGGACGAATGTATTTCAAGCACAGACTACAGACTCGAATTCGGAACGTTGTGGGCTATTGTGACATATTGTGACATGCCAGCAGAGAATGGAAACCAAAACGAGTACCTAAGCCTTAGTGCACTGAGACCCAACAAGATAGAAAGATTGAGCGACACATGTGTTGTCACCAATTGGTGGTGTCCTGAGGAACGCACACTGTTAGTGTGGCTTACTGTGGTAACTGTCACAATGTGCTGTGGCGAGTTCAGTGGGTTCATTGTGGTTAGCTTGGTACCTGCACAGTCTGAGTCGCCATATGGTGATTGTATATCTGAAGGGAGCCCGGCGAAGTATGCGCAAGTTTTGCGGAGCTATGATAGGCTGCAAAAGACAGCCGGCACGGTATGGCTTTCAAACCTTTGTAAACAGCCACTTGTGTACGCCTACTTCGTTTCACCGACTGGTTGTGACTAGGGGAGATTAGTGCATTGGGAATACCATCAGAAATGTTTTAAGTGGTTCGTTTTATGAGTCATCGCAACACACTTGCATAACGCGGCCCAATATGGCCCCTTAAAAATGTTTCTCGTTTCAGAGCCCCTGGAATATTTCTATAAGCACTAGAGACCGATATGTCTCCTTTGGAAAATGTCTGGTATGATACACAGGAACAGAGCGCGACTTAAAGCAACGGTATATCGAAGTCCAACAGATACAAATAAAGCCCCCAACTGTAGTTAAAGTGAATCAAACCACGTCCGTGTTGCCATTACATACTCTGTTTCACAAATCTCAGCCTTTTTGCACGGAGTAAGAAAAGAGGACGGCACAAAACGAAGCAACAAACAAATTAATAGACTGTGGATATCCGAAGTGGTTAGTTAATCGTCAATTGCTACGAGCGCTATAACAAACTTCACAACATAAGACGGAGTGGATCGGGACGGTCGGTATCCCTTACTAAAGTGATAACTTCTGAATCCATCTACCGGATACTAACCAGGCATGGTTTTCAGAAGAGGTCAATCCCTCTGTTCGATATTTTTGGATTCGGGGGATCTACCTCAGAAAGATAAACAGACTGCTTGCGTCTATGAAAATAGTTACGGTCACGGTATGTTAGGTTGCAGTGGCCAAACAGCAAAATAATTACGCACCAGGATAAGAGACCACAATATGTACGTTTCACGTACACCAATAAACGAAGCTGAATAAATGGTTCCAGCGGAACATGGGCTAGACGCAGGGCACGCAATCTATTGGGACAATGAAGTGACCATTGAGAAGGTATAGAGGACAACAAGCCAAAGATTATTTCCGCGGGGCGCTAGATAACGCCAAGTTCAAGAACTGCGTAATCAGATTAGTCGGCGTGGAAATGTCGAACACGTGGTGGGCTGTCTTATCACGGTCAATCTAAGCATATTTGGCAGAGGGACTCAGGGTGGAGCGGAATGCTCGAACTGTTATCACTAGAGCAAATAACAACCTCATCACCGACTCAAAAGTAATTAGCCAGTCCCTGTAACAACTGGAATTGTTTCGTGTTCATTGTTCCAACAGACTGACCCTTGAAGCATTGTAACCCGTGAAACCAACAAGGGTTAATTCTCGCAATCATCATACTAATTTGCTATAAACAGCCAAGCCAAGTCATCACTAGTGCAACTGGTCTGAAGAAGCTCCATTGTCAAGGGCGAAACGTAGTTATAATAGAAGCTGATTTACTACGAATTTGGGTTAAATACCCTTTGTAAATTACGAGCCAAATGTCAAAAATGTAATGGCTGGTGGGTCATTATGAATCGACTGAGACGGACAATATGAACTTCAGTCGGGTTATATTTTGAGGTGAAGCTTGATCAGATCGATTACTGGGTCCTTAACTGATAAAGCGCAGTGATTCAATCGGACAAAACCCAATAATTAGCTGACTAATTAGTTACGGTCTTAGTCATGCAATCGACCCAGGTTCACTTCAAAAGCATTGCGGTGCTTGTTGAGATTATCCATCGCAATCCATTCACATAACACGGGTTTTAAAATGACCTAACAAATAGACACAATAACAATTTAACATTCCACCACTTTCCGCGGACAAACGGCCGCGAATACAGTCTAGTGAAGAAGACAAGTATAGCGGTCCGTGGGTATTCTGTAAACACCATTGGATTCATTGCTATTCATGAGTGTCATTGGAATAGTTTTGGCTGTGAAGAACCACACCGGTTGATTGTGCTCCATCATAAATTATGTGTGGAGCACTACGTAAGATACGACGGCACTAAACATGAACCAATTTCGTTGCGCATCCTCGTGGGGGGTAACATGATGGAATTATTTACGCATTTGCGTGAGCAGGATGAGCGGTAACGAATCGTAAAGAAGACAGACAATGTGCACTTGACTGAGTACAGCTATCGTTGTCTAAACGAAAATCGCACTTGTCACGTCCACCCTATACTCGGGAGTTTACCAGTAACTAAACATGTCTAGAAGAAGGCAGTAACAAGAAAGTTCGCATATTACAATAAAAATTTGAAGAAAGCCATTGCCCAAGTTGAAATCGATTGGGGGACCAATGCGGGTTAACCGGTTGTCGGTTCTCATAGTGGTTACATTTTCGTCCAGTGATCTTCACGAAGTGTGTGTTCCACATGATTGAATCTGGACTTCATGGAACCTGTTTCGAAATATAGCCACTCAAATTAGGCCATGGATTCATCACGCAGCCCAGTGGAGGCATAATTAAGTAAAACAAATGGCAGCATGTTATTAGGTACGCGTATCTTCGTGAGCATGATTAGCCTGTTTCCTTTGCTGCGGTATCCTGCGGTTCATTGCACAATGAGCACGAAACTTTTGCTTATCTGTCGTTTACCAAATTCGTGTTTTTGTGGTCCACATCATTATCATGAATACCTTAGGTACTGAACTATGGTTCCTGTAGTGATTAATATCCTGATCGGCTGTGATGTTTACTGAGCGCCTGAAACGGCATTATTTTGCTTCGGCGGTCTTGAGATTGCAGACGAATAACCACATTTTGTTTTCATACAAGTTATGGTGTTAAGATCAATTCTCGCTCGTAATTGTGCTCATATTTATTTAGATGTGTACCTTGCGTCACGTTATTTTCAATGACTCAACATGCGCTTGGCCCTGGTGTACCAAATTGTGGTATCCAAACGCAAGCAGAAAACACCACATATCCCTGATTGTAACCGACAACTGTGATTGGCAGATGACCGAAATACTCAATATTACGAACAATACGAATCTGCTGTTCAATTATGTGAAAGACAAATGACAGGTTAAATTTGGAATAACCTCACCTGGGGCTGCCAGTGGCATAATAAATACTGCCGTGGATACTGCGAACATGCTTATCCCGCAGTTTAGCTTAATGGCTAAAAACACAACAGAACCTTCCCCTGCCACCTCCAAGCGAAATGAATCGGCTTGTTCAATGTCAACATTAAGCCAACAGTCTAAGCGAGCAAATTATAACTTGTGTGAGAAAACAGTGCCAGGGGAATCGTAAGCACTCGCCAAGCAATATTCGCTTTAGGTTACGATCGCAGTATTTAATGGTACCTTTTACAGCTTTCACATGTTTGCTATACAATCCGATCGGAGTGAAAGAATGAAATCGTCAGCCCCATATACAAGCAAATAAGCGACCTGGTCCTGCGACTATCGTCATAATACTCTCATCAGTTGGCCTCGTCCATCCCACAGCCTAGTGCTGCTTGGAACTTGGTTGCTGCAAGCTACCTCAAGAAATATAGGTCCTTGGTTACGCCCACTGGATTCAAAAATATAAATAAAGCAAGTATGTGCCCACACTGCCTCCGCTGACTGTGCACAGACAGTCAGACAGGCAGTCGATCTCAAACCAAGCTGCACAAAGGGGCTTTCAATAGCTCAATTTGGTATGGTGGGATTTA
>CALYDF020001995.1:0-48529 GCA_944474145.2 Dicrocoelium dendriticum
TCCAAAGAAAATCGTCACTTCACCCGTTCGTGACACAGTTCATTCTGCCCCAGGATTGAGCCGCATATGCAAATATGTGTAAATATCCGCAAATATTATGGATGTTTGTGAGTGGTGTAAAGTTCGTAGAAAGCAGAAGTCACGACTAAACTTCACACACACTAATATGCCTCGACGGGTAAGCGAACCTCGGCCCAACGAATTTCCGGTCCGCTGCTGTACCACTGAGCTACCGAGGGATGACGATTAGGTGCGCAATTTTTAATACATGACTTCTGCTTGGTGCGCGACGTATTGCCAATGAGCTCACAGTATCTGTCCAGGTGTTGTAGATTTGCTCACTCACCCGTCACTTCCTAATGGACCAAAGTATCTGTCATTCAGATATCCAAATGGCGATAGTAGCTTAATTGTGGAGGTTAGTGAGTGGTGTAAAGTTCCTAGAAAGAAGAAGTCACGATTAAAATTTACACACAATTAAGCTACCATCGCCCTTTAGACGTCTGAAGGACAGATACTTGATCCATTGGGAAGTGACGAGTGAGTGAGCCAATCTGCAACACCAGGACAGATACTGTGCGCTCATGGGCAATACGTCGCGCACTAAGCAAAAGTCATGTATTAAAAATTGCGCACCTAATGGTCAGCCCTCGGTAACTCAGTGGTAGAGCAGCGAACCGGATATGCACATATGATGAAAAGACTACTATCCTTGCGTGTACACAGCTGTATTGGTGTGGAAAACACCAAACCCAAGGCATAAAAACAGTAGCCATGAACTCTGTAGAACAATTGGCCAGGTTCTACTAACGGGGGCTTGAGAAAACGCAAGTTACGAAAATGTGAAAACAGGGAAATTTTACTCCAATTTTTATAAGTTGGAATCGTGCGCAACCGTTCAACTATCGTCCAAGCACGCTTCACCAATTGTTATCCAAATTTATGGAGGAAGTAATTGCAGTGGCGCTCACGCAATCTGGCTTCAGAACAAAGAAACTGATGTAACTTGATTTTCGAGTTTTAGAGAATTCGACTTG
Organism: Dicrocoelium dendriticum; assembly: GCA_944474145.2. Taxonomy (NCBI): domain Eukaryota; kingdom Metazoa; phylum Platyhelminthes; class Trematoda; order Plagiorchiida; family Dicrocoeliidae; genus Dicrocoelium; species Dicrocoelium dendriticum. The sequence goes on from CALYDF020001995.1 coordinate 1,038, forward strand.
TGTCTTGGATTGCAGGCCGCCATCACATTTGCGGCTGGGTCAAGCACGAATCCGGGAACCCAATTGCTCAGTAATCATGGCCACAGCCGTCAAAGGCTTTGCGCCGAGTTCCTCATCCAACTCCGCTATCTGTAGCTGATGAGTCAGAACCGGGGCAAAACCGTGGGTTGTGGAGTGCAGGCATGGGAGGGAGTCACACAGAAACTGATCTACCTGTCGTTAATGTCAAGTGCATAACTTCCGCAGCTGCCTTAAAATAAAGGAGACATCAAATCGGCATACAAGTATTCTCTCCTCAATGCGGAGGATCTGTCCAAGTAGGTTAACTTATTAATTCTCAATCGCTTACTCGGCCAATCGCAGTGGTTGTGCATTTGGTTGTTTCGAACCACTGGGTCACAGCGCACAAAACATTGCATCCTATCTTTTGCATATACAAATGTCAAACACGAGCAAGTATATGTCGTCCACTGGCTGTGACTGAAGCGGTCTCCATTCCAGTTTATGATCCTGGCTCCAGGGCGTATAAGAAATTCGCCCAAGTGCCCAGTCTACCTTGTTCCCCTGCCACGCCGATACATAGTGTAGAAAACTCCCCCATGGAAAGCCTTGATCGCTTCGGGACCAAGCAAGTATCTTGCTACTCAGACAAAATAAAAGATTGTGCAAACCCCAGTAATAGTCATTTAGTTTTTATCATTATTCACTGGTGTGCAAAATAGTTGATGAAAGCATTGATGAAAGCAATGCTACGGTAGACTAAGTACATTCATGCAATGTTTTATTTCTATTTTAATCAAAATCCTGATGTTCAGAGCAATTAACACAGGCAGATTTTAGTCATATTCAATCTACTCAGTTGCCATTCATCATTATTTCCGGTGCAATACCAGTGGAATAATTGTAATTGTGACGAAGTTTCCAGTTGATCACAGGCCGATGAGATTAGAAGACGTTTGCTGCTTTCCTAATTCACTGTGAAAACTGTGGAAAACTCTAAGTATGCAGACCGAGTTTAAATCATCGAGCGAGCGGACAATGCATCAATTGTCGTAAAGACGGTGGTAGATAATACTTGATCGGTAAGATTGGAAACGCTATCCTGAAGGTTAGGTTAATATCAACAAGTGCGTAGTAAGAAATCTGGGTTATTATGTTCTCATTTTGAACAACCCGTTAGTTTGTACGGAGAGGGCGATAACAGCTTTTACGACAACAATCAAACAATCCCATACACTCATGCTCTTCAGGGCATTGGTAGGGGAAGCAACATAACAAATCAGTATACAGGGAATTAATGCAACAATAAAGATTTGATAAATGGTGGATGTTTGTGAGTAGTGTGAAGTTCGAAGAAAGTAGAAGCCACGATTAAAATTCACGCACAATAATATGCCTCGACGGGGAGTCGAACCCCGGTCCACGAATTTCCGGTCCGTTGCTCTGCCACCTGAGCTACCGAGGGCTGACGATTAGGTGCGCAAATTTTAACACATGTCTTCTGCTTGGTGCGCAACGTGTTGCCAATAAGCTCACAGTACCTGTCCTGATGTTGCAGATTGGCTCACTCAGCCGTCACTTCCCAATAGACCGAACTTCCTGTCCTTCAGACGTCCAATGGGCGATGGTAGATTAATGGTGGATGTGTTAAAACTTGCGCACCTAATCGTCAGCCCTCGGTAGCTCAGGTGGCATAGCAACGGACCGGAAATTCGTGGACCGGGGTTCGACTCCCGTCGAGGCATATTATTGTGCGTGACTTTTAATCGTGGCTTCTACTTTCTTCGAAAGATTTGATAGTATGGGCGTGGTGCTTTTCACATCAATGATATCGCGCTAGCTGTCATCACGCGCAGCAAACCATCTTTGATGATAGCTTGTTTTTGTTATTGCTTGGGGGTATAAAAACTAGATTGAGCCCATCGCCTTCCACTGAGTACGATCATCATGAACGCAAAGATCACCACAGCTTTGATCCTCCTGATCACTTAGCTACGTTTGGCACAATTGGTGAGTTGATAGTAGTACATTTTTCGATGCCTGTTTCTGCACACTTGCACAGATCACTTTAGAATTCGCGGCAAGCCAGTTTCCAAAATTTATAAATGATGGTTCTAGTAATCAGTAAGCAATGTTATCTGTTTGACTCCTTGGCTGGTTCTTATCTGTCCGTTTACATCATAATCGCTTTACTAGCACCAATTCATTTTGTCAAGGATAATCCGGAATATCAATTAAAACGGTATGATAAATTACATGCGCTGAACTTTGCCTTGTGAACAGTGGAATAGTGGTTTTAAACTGGTAAAATATCCGAAGCTATACAGGTCTCGCTGGAAGATTTTAGTGAAAATTCAAATTAGTAGGTATTTAGTCAGGATATTGGATGCACTTGCGTGTACTCACCGTAGGAAATTCTAAAGTGTTAATCCACTTTTATTCAAGTTATGTTCGAGAACAAACGCGTGTGTTCGTTTACACAAGCTCCAAGGAGTGATAATTTTTAGTAAAAGGTAGTTCCAGTGGCCTTCCAGTCGACTGTATTTCATAGCCAGTTTCGGCAGGTAAGCATGGAAGGTTGTGTTGCGCCCTAGTTTCAGGAAATGACACAATGGTGACCGAAGTTTTAAAGATCTGGAACCACAGAATAAGTTCACTGCAGATGCGGCGATAGTTACCGCTGTACACTCTCAAACATGGCAGTCGCATTTGGCACAGCAGGTAGAAAATTTAACTTCGACCTCTTGGTTGCCCTTCGTTTTGCCTACCCATTGCAAACAGACCGCGACTAAAACAGGTTCGTCAGACCTTATTCGCGTAAAATACATGGGGTTACACGTACGCATTGAGCATTTGGGGAGGATGGAGGAATCGAACTGCCCGAAAGTAATCCGTAATAGGCCAAATTGTTGGTTAGAGGTTTTTGGGAAACTTCAACCACTGCAACGAACAGCCGAGGTGGTCTTGCATTACACTCACAAGATTGCATCGCTGTGAGAAGGATTAGGCATACGTTCAACCATCTTATATGCGTAGATCATCTGACCTATGAGGAAAGTTTTGTCACAAAATTAATTCTGTCTTAACTTAAGCAATTCATTACAGCGAATTATGGATAAGCTGTTTGTGAATCCATGATTCCTAATTTGTGGTCGACTGCTAAAGTTTGCCCTGCTAAATATGGTGACAATTGTGTTGCTATATTTTACGTAGGCAGCGCAGCTGAAGGTAAGTTGTCAGTTCGATTACATTTGCACCTGTTTCATTCCATGCGCGATGCATAGATGCTGTTGTGAGATGATGCTATTCACTTGATTTCAAGTTGTATAAGCTGCAAACTGAGTGTATCATTCCTAGCAAAGTGCATTGGTATAAACGTTGCAGTTATACGCCTGCACTTTGCTTGTTAAACAAGCTAGCGCAAGCATTGACGCCGTAGTAGTTCGTTGGTGTTCTAGTTCTGGATTGATGTGCCACACTTGCATAATCAAATGCAGTTGTGTAGTTTTTCATGGAAATTTTCCGGTTATAATTCCAAGTTTGCGTTACACAATTTCAACAACCTAGGCAGCCGTAATACATACCAGTAGGTATATATTCAATGCTACCGCTCTATTATTTGACGAATGTAAACAAACTGAGTGCAGTTGGCTTTTGGGATTGACTGCAATCGTGCTACCTCATTCATCCATCTTTTCATTTATCACATGTGCATTTTTCTGTACTGGAACGGTTTTCACATTTCCTTCATACTCCAAATAAATTATGACTAACAGTTCAAGCCATCCCACCGTATGCCTTGTACTATTTCTTTATGCAAATGTTTAAACACACGCATGCTTTTGCACGATTTCCCAGCTACTAAGGTGGATGTTGGTGAGTTCTAGTCGTCACCCACAAAACATACCCGCGTGTTTTTAGTAATCAGCTTATGTCTCCATACAAACGATGGCATTTCATATAACAACAATCCGTGTATTCGAAGTTGTGTTATGGTAATCGCCCCGATTAACTGTTTGCTTTGAGTAGGTCGTCGAGTTTTGATTTTGTTTGGCGTGGTCACATTACTTTTCCCGTTGCCTCGTAATATTCAGTCAGCGGGGTGTTAGGATGTACAGGATTCAGATTCCCCGAAACGCAACATCAAATTCCTGCTCCTGTAACCGTACTGGATTGAGTCATACATTTTGGATTTAATCGAGGTTGTATGACAGTTTCTAGATGATGAAATTCTTCTGCAAACAAGGCGTAATACATAGCTAAATCTCCCCGTCTACACATAAATATTGCAAGCTGCTTTGAGTCATTATCTCATAAATAAATGAGTGGCTACCAATTACGGAATAGTTTTGACTAGGCGTTGGTCTTTGTTTGATACACTAGCAGCGCATGATTAAATTATGTGCTGATGTTCGCATTGTTAAATTTAAGATGACACAGTTTCCAATCGCTCGTCAACCTTTGCTTGAACTTAAGGGTTTAAATGAGTTTACTCTATTAGACTTGAAGTACCGCCATAATAATTAACTGACGCAACAACGATTGCACGATTTCTTCCAGCAAATTATTCTACTAGCGCTCTGTAACATCATTTTTATAAAAGGAATGATTTCGGAACTAGCTACTAGTTCCAAATTGGTTGATTACAAATATGCAAACCAATTGTTTTGCACTTGAGGTAATTAATACTTTTTTTCAATGTACCTTGGCGATACTTTTCATGCATGGAACGTTTGTCTACTATGATTCCTTTGCCTTCCCCGTTTGGGGGAAGCCGAATGATCACACGACAGACTACTACATCCGCCTGACTAACGTTATTGTATTCCCTAACCGAAACAAATACAAAGTGTATTACCAGAATCTCCCGTATGCTTTCTACTATAAGCTAACATTTATGTCGCTACAATGTCATGACGCTAACAAATACGTCTAGATCGTACATGACTGGACTTAACTCAAACAATCATTTCCTAGATCTGAAGCCGGCCATGGTAATCAGTTCACCCGTAAATTTTAGATCAACGTGTAAATCAGGGTAAGTCATTATTCACTAGGAAAATATGAAAAGTAACCAAAGTCCACCAGTTAGCATATTTGGTCAATGCTCTCCCAGTGATAACTGGAATCCTATCTCGATTCGGACTTTGCAATCACATTGTGATAAATGCTGAACCTACGCCTCTGATCTCTCCCATTTTATTGTGCAGATCAAAAGTTGGCATTCAGTGAGTCCCAATTATTTTTCGTCACAGTTCGTGAAAGCTTATTTTTATGAAATAGAACAGTGTTGTTTTTACAAAGAAGAGCGTTCTAACGTATTTACGAGTGAAAACTAACACCCGAGAGCCAATGCCATAAGTCTGTGAATCAGAATATTTCCAGGTGCGCCATCCGGATAGTTTCATTTCCAACCGAGGGTATATATATGAATGGCCTGCGCCATAGAATTTCGGAATTTGGTTCTCTATGGAGAATTTCCAGTCGTTTGGCAACCTACTTCTAGAAAATGATCTGATGAATAACTGCGTTACAAATGTCGATTCGATTGCCGACAAGGACTTTAGAATCAGTGCATGGAGCCGCTCAGGCCTGACAGGCTTCAAGCATCGACGGCTTGACAGTGCTTGCTTAAATCTTCCAAAGCTTAATCCACCATATCCAATAGGGTTGAATCTACTGCCGTAGAACTAGGCACAAACGCGGATTGATTTTGTATGCAACAACCATTTCACCAAAGCTCTATGTCGTGGTACGACGTGGCTTATTGAGATGTACAGCACGACCGCCGGCAGATGTGTGGCGCCATTTCACCAGAAGCCTGAGTAAATAATCAGTTTGACTTACTAGGAAATTTTCCCCGTATTCAACCAGTCTTCGGATAACGGTTATAATTTTAGCTATCAAGGAAGAACAAATTCGCATAGATCGCAATGTAAGTATTTTACCTAACTTTGTACGAGAGCGCATCATTGGCAGGAATCACTAGGACTGCATGAAGCGTCATCAAGCAGTCAGTGTGGATTCCAAATTCAAAGATCGTTCGGTACTGCGGCAATCGCTGGAATTGGTTCACCACTATTGATAAGCTGCTTTAGCTCAATCATACCGAAATTGAGATTTTCCGTGCTGACAGATCCTTTTATAAATAAACGTGCAGCTCCAGTTCTCTAGGGCCTATCGAGACTGGATAACATCAACCTTAGAATAAATGTTCTACAGTAAGGACGACTGAAGCCGAGTTTCCGCCTTTCCGCATTTTCCTGTACGGCTACGTCGTTTTCCCTATAAACCATGTCCACCCATATCGAGCCACCAAACTACGCATTTTGATGTGATCAATTGACAGGGAAAAGCGTAACTGAAAATTTAGCACTTCCTTATTTTTATTAAAGTCGCGACTAATGCAAACCAGCAGTAACATTATCGCACTGTTTCGCACTACATTTACTTCAGGCAGCCGACATGGTGAACGCGAAAAGAGAGCAGGTAACTTTTCTGCGGTTAGAAATAACTTACTTACAATAATTGCAAAACATGTGAATTTCTCCTATGTTTCGAAATCCACCATAATTAATCACGATCACAAGCCCAGTTTTGCGCTGTTTGTGTCCAGTATCTCGAGGCGTGATTTCGGGAAACTGTCGGATCTAACACCTACGTTAAACCCTCGCTAACTCATATAAAATTTCGTTACTCACAAGGATTAACGATGAGAGGCAGTTGATGAGCATACCTTCATCACTTTATCCGTATTGCAAGCACTCAGGCCCTACTTGAGAGAATGGTGTTATAACTGCAATGGGGATCTTCACATTCTTTGTTTATTGACGTCGCAACTCCTCACTACGGTAGCAAATCCAGCTCTTTGAATTTCTCAAATGCATTAGTCTCAGAATGTTTAAGCTGCTGTTTGTTCCTTTGAAATTGCAAGGCAAGCGTTTAAATGGCTATTAGGTATCATCCACCGTTAAGTTTGTTTCGATACCGTCAATATTGGGACTGCGACGGAAATTAGTTTAAAGATTCAACGTAGCCAAATAGCAAGGATGCAAACCAAACGCGTCAGCTGCTAAATTCTTCACTTCTGCAAAACTATAAGCCCTCTCAACATGTGTGAGACGCGCTCATGCTGAGTTAATCACTGTCAATCTCTAACGTTATATTGGCGTTTGTGCGCAAATAGGTGAATATTTGCTGCTTGATAATCTAACATATCTGCACACCAATTCCATTATCTTAGGTCTTCTTCCGAAAAACAAAGGACTTCTAAGTGAGTATTGCAACGTCGTCTTTGCGTGTTTGTAATGCCAGTTGGTATACTTTAGCTGCAAGTAAATACTCGCGCTTTATATATCATTTGGCCGGAAAATGCTTCATTTTGACAGTTGTAAGCGCGCATGTAATGGTTAGGACCATTCTGTTTTTTGATTATGGCGAGTATTTGCAGCAGGTACCTCAAGGCAGACAAAGGTTATAATGATCATTGAACTTGGGATTAAGCAGTAATTAGAAAAGAATTACTGAGCAACGGATGCGCCGTCCGTTAACGAACATAATGTTTAGCGTCTATATCCTTGGAATAAGAAATATACGACGCCCAAATTATTCAGACATTTGTGGTCCGAAACTAAATATTTATTAAAACCTTCTACAAATTTCCGAACGTAAAATGTTTGGATAAAAGCCTACCGCTTTCACAAGTTTGTCACAAATATTGTTCCGCTGTCTGACACTTTGCTTCATTCCACCATTAGTACTGAAACCTGAAGTTCATTTCAAATGCATGGTGGACAAACTTTTAGTCACAAACTATTGGTTCCTCTATTACCATCTTCATGAAATTCGATCACTGGCTGCAGCGCGTCGAACGCAATGCGGCACAAGTAGGTTTTGCGAGTTAAATGCCTGAATATGCATGTGGGTATGAAGTACGAGCATTGGAAATCTGTCGAGCTAGCGGTGGATAGTGCAAGCATTTCACCAATGAGCCGCGAATGTTTCCTCGATAGTGACTTCTCGGGATGAGTGCGGTTTGGCTTTATGAAACTGCATCTTGCACGATACGGAGAATAAACAATTGTCAGCAACATTGTTACTAAACTCTGCAAATCTGCATTATGTACGGTTTCTTTACCCATCGCTTTCTGGTGCATGAATGATTGGAATAGACTTTGTATTAGCCAAAATTGCAGCAAAGATTGTGGTATGAACAAACCAATGGACTATATGCTTTGATTGACAATGGCTGGTATTGAGTACGCTGAGGTGGACATCAAGCACATATTCTATGTTTTGGGTCGCAATGTAAAAGCGATGTGTCTGAATACCATGCACAAATCAGGTTTGCTGCTTCTGTCTGACTATTTCCCATCTGATTACATTGCACCGTTTTTACTTCTCAGGTGGCCTTGGTGAATTATTACGTGAGTTGCATTTTACAGTTCTGCAAGTTGCGATTTTTATGCAAGCGCATTTGCACAATAATCAGTCGATCTTATTTGCACTATATAAAGCAGCAGGCAACTGTTACTATAAAATTGCAAAGTACCATTTGTCTATTATTCCGAATTGTCGCAGGTTGATCATTCATCGCTGGTAAGTGTCCTGCCATTTCTTATTCATGTAGCATTGGTAGACATATAATTTATCCGGACTGGTGAGCTTTCATTAAATATGCTCATTTGGTCTGTTCCATTTTATGGATGAACATATTTATAGATGATCCAATAAATTCTAGTACCTAAGCACGTCTGGTGTCAGCAAGTAGCTGTCCAATATGTAGATCACGTAAAAGCAATTCCTAACTTTTTTGAACAATATTTCGTCATTGCTTCCACATGGTTTTGTGTCATAACTGGGCCGGAGGTTTGTGTTTGATGTTTCCCAGTCAAATATTTACCTGCTCAATCTGAATAGACATGTAATCATTTGCTAAATCTTATCCGCGGGCTGCATCTGCAGTTCAATTCGTAAAGTCCGACCATGATTTGCAGCAAAATAGTTCCCTCAATCCTGAGAGACAAGTGAATTTCATTTGCACAAAATTTTGGTGTCACCGAGTATCGAAATTAAATTACTTTGAAGTGCTTGTGAGTGCATTAAATACTTGGGGATCTTCGTGTTATATGCATTCATTTCTATCCGCACGCCAAAGTGTGCTTTTATCTACGTACTTTTCAAATCACGCTGTGTTCGGTGTCCCAAATTAGGCCTATTACTCGCCTCAGGCCTTGTTCGGCGTGTCTAACGTTGCCGGGGTTACATATTTATGTTTATCAGTTATTTGCATACTGCTTAACAAAATTTACAGGCGCATTTTCGAAAAGAATTGCTGATAATATGGGTGCCACATCAACGGAAACTATATGCAATTGCTTGATATCCTGCTAGGTTATTCTCGTATATTTCTAATATTCCAAACTGACTACATTTTGTGTCTAACATTGCAGCGCATGAAACAAGTGGATTAAAATACCTTGGCATTCGTTTGTGACATTTATGCCGTCTCACATAAAACGTATATTACTGATCTGCATTTCAATTCATACACACGCTCATATAATTGAAAGATAGCGGAAGGGAAATAAAGCTGTGCTTTATCAAACAAATGCGGATCCTTTATTACCACACTTTACATTTCCATATAAATATTTCAACATACAGCGAGCATTTATGAACTGTCTAGCGGCTTAACGCACTCGCTATTTTTGTCCTTCATTTCAAGCGTGAGCGCTGTTTGTTTCGACCCGGATTGAGAATTTATTTATAGTAAAGCGAATATCGTAAATCCTTAAATCTTTGCTGGGTTATTGCCTAAGTCTGGTGGCAAAATGGGATACTCTTTATAAATCGCAAGTGGGCGAACCTCTGCTGCTGTCTGATTGGTGCATTTAATGGGTGCAATTATTCGAACCGCCCAAAAGTCGGTTGCAATACAGGCACACATCTGCCGAATTGGTAACTAGCATTACCCTTGCCGGTTTCTTGATTGCGTATGTACTACGGCATAATCATGCAATGTCGGGTTTCGCTAAAGAATCAGGCAGTGAAATCAAATGTCGGAGAGATTTTGGCTTCTACGACCACTCGAATTGCCGTTACCTAATGGGAATATTGAACTTGATTAGTTCTAAGAATGCGATTCCTGAATTGAGCAGACACTCGTATTTCCATTACATATATTGATCCTTCTTCTGCACTGGGACATCGTTGGAGGACTATGAAACTGCTTCTATATATCCACGACGAAACCACGTGCATATCAGAAGGAAAATCAGTCCAATCCCATTGCGAACATCGATAAACATTCAGCAAGAATAAAACGCACCTAGTATAGCAGATAATCTATATAAGGACTATTGTTTTCTTTACACGGAATTCCTGCACGACTTTCACGGCTAACTGCAGCTAACTCCGTGTTAATGATGTCACCGCGACTGATGACGAAACATCTGAATCAGACTTGCTAAGCTTGATGAATAAACAACTTGCTAACAAAGTATGTGGCCCAGGAGTACTGATGATAGTTGCTCAGAATAAAGGGATTACAACAGGGCTAACGCAAGTATCGTCTGTCTCTGCTCGAGCAAAGGCAGCAAGGCATGAGACATCACACATGGGGCCAAACACTTTGGGAAATACGCTGGCAAAAGGCATGAGTAATGTTCTGACTTGCTCCTACCACCACGTAATTAATAAATTGTATAGGTCGAAATTCATCACGTTAGACCCAAGTAGACATTCCACACACTGTACGCGCGTTTCATCCTTTTTGGAATCGTCAGCAGTGCGCATTCCATCGGACCCTGCTAGGGCTCGAACCCTCAACTCGACGGTTGCTAATCCGTGGTGGAACCCACTGAGCTACGGGGGACAGCAACGGCCATCGTAAAAGAGTTACTAGATGTGGTTTAGCGCCACTCGCCATCCACTGACTCACACGTTACTGCCATGCAGAGGACAAGGTAGCCCCCTCACCTAGCGACGAGCTTACCAAAGTTAGCCGTCAATTAAATTATGACATTATAAGCAGTTTGGTCTGCGTACTGCTTACGGAAGGGCAGTCGTGGAATTAAATCCTATGGATCGACATTCGTCACATCTTGCCTCACTCAGACAGCCGTCACACTTACGGGAAAGTGCTGTACGCGCGTTTCATCCTTTCGGGAATCGTCAGCACTGCGCGTTCCATCGGACCGTCGTAGGGCTCAAACCTGCAACTCGACGGTTGCCAATCGGCGGTCGAGACCAATGAGCTACGGGGGACGGCAATGACCATCCTAAATAAGTCACAATATGTGAGTCTAGATGTGACCAAATTCTACCCATACAATACAATTCCCCCTACAACTCTTACACATTTACTAAATTGACCAGCATACTTACGCTGACATATCATCTTCATTTTGCAAGTTCTTGAGAAGCTGTCCAAACAGACACTCTATTTGTCAAAAAGTGGCCACCAATAACATATACCGCTTGGTCACTTACTTCTCGACAAAACATCATATTTCATTTCGATAAATATTGGAAACATTGCTGAGATCCAGAAAACAATCATGTATGCTTGCTACATAATTTCAAATGCAAATGGTTGCTGCAAGCAAAATTTGCTAATTTTTTGGTCGAGACACCGGACTGCCTCTTACCTGGAACAACCGTCCCAGCAGGAGAAATGAGTATCTTCTGTATTGCTGCAATAACCTGCACTATGCGATAGTTGCTAATCCAAAAATGCAAATCGCTATCTTACACTATATTCCTGTCTCCAGTTAAGATAAAGTGACACATGTCACGTGTCCGATGTATTTCGCCAACCTACATCCATAGAGGAAATGAATTTCAGCTTGACATTCACCCTGAGCAGGTTAGCACCTAGGTGCAGCCACATCTCCAACTCAAGGGATTGCAGAGCACAGAAACCGGAGGTAGCCACGTTTATAAAAGAACAGTTCAAAGCCAACTTGCATGAGTTTAGCGCCCTCGGTTGATCAACTGCTTACAAATATACAGTTAGATGACGACAAGTTAATGCTGTAGATTTCATTAGGTCACAGTGACCGTGTAGCTATAACATTTAAGTTTGTCTTCTCTGCAGAGTATTTGTCTTAACATTCTGACCTAAATGATAAAACCACGCGCTACGGTAACCTGAAAGTACTCATCGAAGCATCCACCTAGGGTTTCTCAGAATATTTACTTTGATAGCGTTTATACATACGTTAGTTGCAATCCAGCAACTGTGCTTTGGAGGCTGCTCTCACTGCGTCAACATAGCTGTCCGACAGCTGACGACATTTGACACAAATCACTTAAGGCTATGACAACCAAACTAGCGGATACTCTGCTGTTGTTCCTTCAACTGTGCTTTGACGAAAAGCAAGTTTCCACTAACTGGAAGCGGATAAACCTCTCTCCCATTTTCATAAGGTCAGCATTTTTGACCCTGATAAATGCGGTCCCGTGCGTCTCCTGGCTGTGATCTCAAGATGGATGTGAGTAGTCAGTACTAAGTCTTTAGCGAACTTCATTAGAAGGTTAAAACATGGCTTCCGTCAACACCGGTCGTGCATTACATGGCCGCTGATGTCACGATGTATTTGAACTGAAGCAGCATTTTATGGTGCTAGAATCGACAACATTTGAGTACGCGTATCCAAAGCTTCTGACAGGATGTATTACAAATTCAAACTTTACAGCTCCCAGAACTTTGGATTCAGGGACATTGTTCTTGGGTTGGTTGACAGCTTACTTCGCCAACGGTGGCTGAACGTGCGTAGTAACAAAAATATATACAACCCGAATGAAGCGGAATGTGTTGTTCAACAGGACCCGGTGCAGGAGCTACGTTTATTTCTGGAGTTTATCAATGAATTGACAAGAGGTAACCGTAATTCCATGTTAGCTTTCAAGGATGTTAGGATAAAACAAGCGATTAATTGCAAGCCGACCTCCGTTCCAATCAAGGAGTGTTGGGTTGCATCCCGGATTGGTAAATGGCAAATCTAATTCATTTTGACACGTTTAAGTGCAAGGGTATTCCCCTGCGCTACCGAGGAGCGGGCGTGTAGAACAAAGGAAAGCCTACCTTACAGAATGCGTCTAAGTTTCGTGATCTATCGATAATGCTTCAGGACAATTTCCGGTGCTTCTACTAATCCGAAAAGGCGTCGAGAACCGGTAATCAACACATTGAATTTCTTCGAGGAGCGTTCGGTCAGTTTCACTCCATAACGCTTTCGTGCAAACGGCCCTGGAATGCGATATCTAAGCGTGGCAGCCGTAACAGAAATATTAGCTTGTTGCTCTCGTGATTGCTTAACGAAAGTTAGCCAAGTATATTAGTGTTCACTACTATCAGCTCCACAAGTATAGAATGATATACCTAGGAATGTGAAACGGTCGATATCCATCCTTGCAAATGGATTCCATAGAGGTTTATTAGATACTGAAAGGGAAAGTCACATATGCCTTTGGGCGCTGCAACTGATCTAGGACTAAAATTAGGTTTAAACAGTTAGCTTCTAACATTAATTTGAAAATAATGGGAAGAAGACGAAGGCATCTAGATGCATGCATCTTGTATCTTTTCCTCAGTACCAGTATTAATAATCGAATTGCATAGTTACAGCTAAAGGGGATGCAAACAGGCAAGCTTGAGGCACACCTACGACAAAATCAGCTTTATTCTGATAATTCGTTGTTTCTGGGCTCACAGGTTTGGCAATATTGGCTTGTAACGACAGCCTCAGCAAACGGAAGCAAGCGGTGGATTAGTGTGACGTAAAACAAATGTGAATCGTGAGCCCAGCTATATCCAGTTACCCGCGTCCAATAGCTGTTTTCCTATAGAGGAATCTGGCGGTCTGCAATAACACGAAGTCTGACCGGGGTAGAAAAGCTGAGCATTTCTATGCTGAACTCATCTTTTCAAATGTTTCCTTATTCGGATAGTCAAAGTTTTATTAGTTCTACCTATGTAACTGTTTACGCCATCGCATGGAAATTGGTATGCACAGTATGAGTTGGCACCAATAAGCTAAGCTTTGTTCGTTGGAGGGATGGGCATCCTTTGCGTTCGCTTGGTAAGAACAACTTGTGCAGATTACTACCTTGCCTGTGTAGCTAAATTATACGCTTAGTTGTCTACCGTGTCACTGTACACGTTTGAAAGGCTACACTGTATACACATTTTTCCTTACTTCTGTGCATGTAATCCTTTGGCCCTCGCGGCTTGCAGTGTTTCTCGATAAATCTTAGAGGGTATCCGTTCGCCCTTAGTTTTCTTGTAATTAACACTATCTGATCGTTTAGAAAGTCAGCCTAACAAATTCGTTTGTGCCGCAATGGGGGGGGGTAGCTGCCTAAGTACAGATATTGACCAGACCAATTTGATTTTCTGTAAATGGACCTCCTAATCAATTCAGCATCGCGGTGACTTATGAGGATGTCCAGATATGGCAGATACTTGTTCTTTTCTACTTTGCACGCAACCCATAAGTTAACATGAGCACCATTGAGCCGTTCTACCAAACGGGGGAAATGTTGCCGCTCCGACTAACAAAAAGCCAAATATCAACGACATCTCGTTTTATAGTAGGGCACTTGGGCTATTTACGTAGAAATGCAAAAAGAAATCAGAGCGAAATACCTAACGGGCCAGCTATTTCTACGCTGTCAATTTGATGATTTGGCGTGTTATAGCAATTAAAATCTACCTTTGCCGTGCACAGTAGTAATAATTCAATAATTCAGTCGGAATTGATAGCCATGAGCCACACTTTTCAGCTAAGCTGCACACCTCATCAACCGTCTGGTGTAGCGGAACGTTGCTAAATAAGGATTCTACATCCAAGGAACCTAAAACTTTGTTTGAGAGGCTGAGTTCAACTAGGTCGCTGATGAATTGAAACAACTCTTCAAAACTGCACGCATTGTATTTTGTTTTAGTAGTGGTAGCGGGTTCAGCGTGAAGTTGATCTGACTTCCCGGTCAGATTCCGTGTTCGCGCAGATCGCCGGCTTCCTCCATAGGGAAACATTTATTAGACGCGCGTCCCTGGATAGAGCTGAGCGCAACATTTAAAGTTGTGTTACTTCGCCCTTATCCACCGCTTCCTTCTGTTTGCTGAGGCTGTCGCCACAAGCCGCATGAAGTTTGCATTGTGTGTGCAAGAACAATGATTTGTCAGCCTAAAGCTGCCTTTGACGTAGATGTACAATTTCGTCGTTCGTCCTGCGCCTCAAGCTTGTCTGGTTGCATACACTGTTAGATAAATCTATGCACATCCGTTATTGTTAATGGTACTAGGGAGACAATATGAGACGCATGGATCTAGAAGCCATCGTCCTTTCCCCATGCTGTACAATATGATTGATCAATCGTTGAATCTGACAAAACACTATAGTTGTTTAGAGTGTCGTAGAAAGTTCTTCGCACTTCGGGTGTACCAGTAGTAGAACCTTCTTCAAACTGTTGTTTCATCCTTAAGCCCAAAAATATTAAAGATTCGACTTGGCGCAGCACTTTTTCTCGCATTTATTCATATCACTTTTGCTAGCAAATAGTAACAACAAAAATAAACGGTGTGTGTTGCACAATTCTAATCAGGTGGTTTTCTATGTATTCTCTTGTGGATACATCGGCTAATTTAGCAGTTCGCAATGTGAATACTATGGTGAATTCGGCAAGACGATTTTCAATCCATAAGAGTTGTAACGCACTGAGATTTACTCGCTATAGATAATTGTTTAAATGTTCTACTAATTGACTACAACAGAGGGGATTGAACGTGGTCTGCTTACGCTGTCCATCTGTTGGCATACTGTAGATTTTTTATTTAGGGTCACGCAATGGTTAGAATATCTCTTGGTGTTGCAGACGCTACACATCAGGAATATATATAGATTATCCTAATAACTATGCGGCTTTTATGCAGGTAGCCTCCATGGACAGGATTAGGACATTGTGCAGAGACTGTACTATCCCTGAGACATGTTTATTTTACAAATGCTAAGCCAGCTGTAAGAAAACTAACATGATCTAACTTTTACAAGTGTTTTTATGATGGTAGGCAAATGTTTTTTGCTTACGTTAGGACATTGTGAACTACTGTCCCTATTCGATGAAAGGACGTCAAAGCGCTGTGCCGCATTAATTGCAATAATATCAAATGCAGTCATCTTTAAAACTGGAAAAACACATTAATTACAATGTGCAACAAAAATATTTATTTTCTGTAACGGAAGTGCCAATGTCTCTATCTTATAGATTGCACTCCACTGATCATGGAAATGTATTCCGATGTTACCTAGCACGTTAGATTACATTGGTATAAGCAAATGATTATTTTCAGTGATGTCAAGGCTACATTGGACTAAATAAATGTAGTTGTACTGAATTGAAACATAAAATATAATAACTTGGAGGCTTTGACAAACTTTTTAATGAAACCAAGCTTGATGTGTAGGGAAGATAGAGAAACATGATTAGGTTGCACATGAATTGCATGTTTTACACTCAATTCCCTGCAGCATACTCGGTCCTCTCTGACTACTTCGGTTATGTAGTACTGTTGGTTTGCTTACTGTCCCATAAGCACAGAAAAGAGCAATGTTTTCGGTGCCATCCTGCACATATTTTAGCAGGCCAATGACTTTGAATTCAGCACAGGTGTGTCAACAGTACTTATCCGAGTTAAGTGAAGCGAGATTCTCTCGTGTAATTTCGTAAGTCTCCTTCATATTAACGGCATGTAACGGAGTCACAGTTGGGCACGCATAATTCATCGATGGGCAGTATGGCCATAAATACACTTAAACGAGTCAATGAACAAACGCAATTCATCACTGATATGCCTCACGCCATGCTCATTCAGCAGTCCCTTCACGTCGGAAGATTAACAAAAGTTTTTTCTTTTGTCACCGAAACCGAAACGCTTAACAATTCGCTTTCTGTATATAGTGATCTCTGTTTGCAACAAGTAAGTGCCACTGCTGCAGCTAGGATGCCAGTAATTCTACCTCAGCTCCAGTGTCAACCAAAAAACAGAGGTAGCTTTGGGCATCCCGGACGAAAAGCAGGTGAATAGAAGACGGGCCAACGGAATTCGTCGCCATTACTGAGTGGCTAGTACGTTTCTCTGTAGAAACTTGGGAAAAGCCTTTGCGTTCATGCAACCAGGGCGACAATTTTTAGCGAAATCACCGAAACGCCCATGATAATAGTGATTGCGCTGCACAGTGTTTTATCGTGCCTAATTCTACTTCTTGCATTGTAACTAAAACTTCATCTGCAGGGGCGTCGTTCCCTCAGAAAAGAAAGCTCGAATATGGACAGTCTCCTACGAATGGATTCAATGCAATCTGTTAACGTAGTTGTCTCAGGTAGTGTATTGATTGCGTGACAAATTAGGCGTTGAAGGAATCACTCACGAAATTTGTCAGCTGTTTCTGCTAACTTGTCAAGCGACAGGTCGTCTGCCGATACAGCGCGAATAGCCTATGGTTGGATAGAGGACATTTGAGCCATAACTGAGGTAAGATGCTGTCGTCAACTTTAAAGAAACTCGCCAAAGTGTGTATATAAATGGAAAGCTGCGAAAGTGAACGATCACCCAGTTCAACACCGGAAAGACCATGATGAATTCTGCCCTCATCGGAAGCTGTGACGGGTTACAAAATATTAGATTTAAAATTATCGTATGTGGATTCGGTAGGAACCAGGTAGATCTGGTTTATCATATCGGCAGCTATGTGTGAAAAGATGTGCAGCGACGTATAAAAACATGGAAGAGTTTGAAGTAATCCTATCTGCTGAATCTACATAGGCATTGAGTATGTCAAAAGCACATACCGAAATTTATCAAAATGTTCATAAGAAGCAGCATTTGAAGCGTTACTAATCCAATTTCTGAGAAAGATTTATTTTCAATACGAAAAAAAGAAAGACTTGGGTCATCAATATTGCAGTTGTATAGGAATACCTGCTATTTAAGTATGACGGGCCGGTCTAACTCTACAGATATTTTCACCCTCTAAAGAAAAAGATGGATGATTTTCCACATTTTGTACTCCGCAAAACTCAGATGTCCCAGGAACACTGAAAAAACAAGCTCAACACGCCGCCGCAGTAAAGCAGAACGCGCAGTAGAAGCTCGAGAGAAAATGTACCGGAAATATCGGTCAAATAAAAAAATTGTACAATACCGATTGATAAACAAATCGAAAAGAAGATCAAGAAATCAATGGCTATGGACACTATAACACCACGGGCATTCAATTATGACCCAAACCAAATGCATTGGCATTCCCCGCCGAACCGGTCACGTGACATCAGAAACAGAAATACGAAATAAATAAAAGCCGTAAGAACCAAAAAGTAAAGACAATTCAATAAGGCGAATAATCTAAACCGCGAAGGGTAATGTTAATTATTAAAGACCATGGGCGTCAAGTCGTTGTTCGAACACTTTCAACGTTGGTGCCAATACTATGATTTGGGCAGCGGATTCCAGGAACTTTTGTATTATCATTGATGTATATAACAGAGCACTTCTTGAGCTCATCACCTCCCACACCACGTCGGACAGATCTACTTTGATCACCTTGATCGGACTTCGCATGACTCTACCCAGTAAAACTGAGTTCACGGAGCAAACACGACAGTCCCGCTTTGTATCTGCCGTGCAATAATTGTCCTGAACCTAAACACGAGATCGGGCACCACCTCGTTATTCGTGGGCCGCCGGTCATGTCTCGAACACGCACACTACCATCCGATTAACTTGCTAATGCCAAAGCCGAGGTTGTGCACAAGCTCCGTAATATCGTACTGCCTTCTAGTACTCCATGTTATTCAACTTTGCATATGGTTCCCAAGCAGTATTGTGAAGATTGGCGACCTTGTGGTGATAACCGCCAACAAAATAATGTCACTGTCACAGATAAGTATCCGGTACCACATATTATTGAATTTTCAATCGGCCTAAGCGAAGAAGTAATCTTCTCGAAGATTGACCTAGTCGGGGCATATAATCAGATCCTTGGCGCCCCCGATGACATCCCCAAGACGACCATAAACACAACTCTCGTTTCTTTCCTTTTTGTTCGTTTGCTTTTCTGGTAACGAAACTCCGCACACAAGTTTCAGAGATTCATCGACCAAGTTCTCCGAGGACTTGATTTGATTTTTCTTATATCGTTGACATTCGCGTGGCCAGATCTAATCATGAAGAACCTTGCCGTTCATCTTCGCCAAGTCTTAGAGCGTTTCGATTATTATTGCGTTACGATTAACATGAACAAATGTGTCATCGGCCAATCCAGTGTTGATTTTCTCGGTCAACAAATCGGTGGCAACAGCATCAGCACACTCCAGAAGAAAACAGAGCCAACCACAGAGTATTCGATGCCGCAGTCCTATAAAAGCCGGCGCCGTTTCCTCGATAAGGTGGATTATTACGGCTGCTTGCTCTAAACTGATTTAACCTGTAACTGAGTTGCTTAAGATAAAGATTTGGAAACCCATACCAGTACCGAAGCGTTAAACGTTTTCGACAAGGTTAAACATGCTTTGTCCAACCTCATTGCGTTGTGCCATTTGCAGCCTGATATTAACAACCTCTCGTTCTTACAACAGGAGCATCAGAAATAGCAATTAAAGCGGTTTTTCAACAGCTCATCGATGGTCATCCCGAAACATTAACTTTTTTCACCCCTAAATTACAACCTGCACAAAGCAGGTATAATACTTTCGGGAAGAGAACTTTTGGCCATTTATCCCACCATTAAACACTTTCGACACCTATTTGAATGTTGTTCATCCACCACTCTTACTGACAACAAAAATCGTGCTTTGCTTTCCGCGGTCTTTCTGAAGGTATTTCTCCTCGTGAAATCCGACGCACTGATTACATATAGCAGTTTACCACTGAAATCCGTCATATAGACGCCAGTAATAACGTGGTACCCGGTGTAACTTTCTGCATAAGACTTCATCAACGTTTGCATCTGGCAATCGATTCGGATGAAATTACTGCTCATCAGGAGGGGGATCCTGAGTATTTGACGATGAAATCAAACCGTTCAATTAGATGTACTCATCTGCTGTTACTGTCAACTGTTAACTTTATCACAGATCGCTTTGTTCGGCACAGTATGCGCTCTATAATCCAACAGTGAGCAAAGGACTGTATTACGTGTTAGACCAGCAAAGTCCAGCGCCACACAATCATTGTCCCCGGCACAGTTTCACTACTGGAAGCTCGTTACAAACATGTCCATTTGGATATCCTTGGTCCTTTGCTTCCTTCCAACGGTTTTCAGTATTTGCTGACGTGTTACTAGATGTACGTGTTGGTCGCACGCATTGCCATTACTCGACGTTTCTTCAGAAACAGTAGCGCAAACCTTCATCGAAACTTGGATTTTTTTTCTTTGGTATACCTGAAATTATCAAGATAAGCTTAAGTCCGCATTTTACTTCTTCGTTGTTTCGTAATGCGCGTCGTTTGCTCGGTACCTTGCACTTAAGCACAACCTTTTGCCATCCTGCAGCTAATGGTTTGGTTGAACGATGCCATTGCTTTTACTCGAGCACTCAATGATTGGAACTTTGCCAATACCCCTGCTTGGTATACGTAACACCGTCAAGGAAGATTTAGGACATTGCCTCCTTGTGTTAGATTTTGGTACGTCACTTAGACTTGATGGAGAGATGCTACTGGATTCAACGGTAACTGACAAAGTAGATCCAACCTTCTATGTTACACGCGTCACAAGTCAATTTATCTCGGTACGCCTAACACATCCACGACTCACCTCGTAATCCACTGGTTCATCCTGATCTTCACGATGGTTTATCCCTTCTTGTGCACATCGTGCTCTTTGTAAGTCTTTGACACCACCTTAGGATGATAGTTACAAAGCTATCGAGCGCAAGGAAAGTATTTTGTGTTGGACCGAAATGGTTGCAAAGATTGTGGGTATCGGCCGTTTGAAACCTGCTTCCATGGAAATTACTTAGACGCAGCAACCTACAGTCACATCTTTTCCCGATATTGATCCATCGCCGAGCACCTCTTCTAAGCAGCATATGTGCGACCTCAGTGTACCTTCTTCGCAATCCACTTCGACTCCCACCCTAACCCCACGGACACACAAAAGCACACGTTCTGTTCGTAGATTGGTCCCAACTTTTATACTAACGTTTTACAATCAGTGAAACGTAGCTTTCGAGCATTCGCTTTCTCATTCACACACTATGGTTAAGTCATGTAGTCTTAACGTACATTTTAATTATTCCTCTTTCTCGCAGTTTTTCAATCGGAATTGTACAGTTGTTTTAATTGACAGATTTTTCCGGTACACTTTCTCCCCACGGCAAACGCGCGTTCTGCTTTCCTGCGACGGCATGTTGGGCTTGTTTCGTCTGTGTGCCTGAGACATCTGAATTTTTTCGGAATCCAAATTTGGCATATCATCCTTCAACTATTCCGTCAGAGTGTGTAAATAGATGTGGAGTTAGTCCAGCCCGTCATACTTGATGATCAGCGTATTCCTATTTTCTATGTGCCATTGATTCTTTCCTTCCGGTGCGGTAGTCTAGGACCAGTTTTCAATCCACTAGAACTTGATTTGCGCGTGTTCATCTGACTCACCTAGTTTCCAGTTATCGCAGAGGAATAATACCCCGGATCCACGACGCGTCACGGAAGGAACATCCACGAGAATTTACCTTACTGTTTCTGTCCCTTTTGAACTTGTACTTAACAAAATTGCCCAAAAATCGCTTCTTCTTAACAAGTTCTTTAGTGAAATTTAAGGGCCGACACAACTCTAACATTTGAGGGGAGGCCACTAGCTAGAACAGGGTAGGCGTTACAACTAAAGAACCATAAGCAAAAGGGTTATTGTGAACCCATAGTTCGTGATTAACGGCAACATGAGCCAAACTTAAATTCACTGGCAATGGCGTCCGTAAAACCTTGAAAGTTTTACCTAAAAACGAAACATCTAGGGGCAGACCGTTGCCTGATCTATCCAACAGCTACCAAAGCCTCACATGCGTATCACTTAATCGCTCCCTCTGAAATGGAACCTATTGCCTCAGATTCAGCCAGAGCGCAAAGAAGTGCGGACACAACGGACTACGTAAATTTATGATTCATCCATTCACAGCGCCTGCTGTTTCCCGTGTGAACATTTCAACCTCTCCCATCGTGCTTGATTTTATTTCAACCAGAGGCTTAAACTTGTATTAATACTTGCACGAAATGTTTTAGTCCATAGACGTATCGCTCCAAGAAGCAAGCTCCTAAAATAGCGCACCTGTCGGGTTGATTGCGAATTACGAAACCTCCAGAAAACCGTAGGCGAAGTCGAAACGGCGTTGCGTTTGGGAAGTAATTTTACCCCACACGGACTGGTATCCCCCCAGCAGAGGGATACCGTAGGCTACAGTACTAGGGCCCATTTTGTTCCTGATCCACACCAACAAAGTGCCAGCTTCTTCGGTCGCCTTGTATCATGTTTGCAGACGACCTGAAGATTTGGATAATTATTGTTGCTCTCAACGATATTGGTATATTTTAGTATGACCTCCAACACCTGTCCAGATGGTCTGCAAACATCGATCTACCATTCAACCTAGCCAAATCGCTATATATGAGCTTGGGGAATCATGTAGATGGGCATACGTACAAGCTGGCAGGCCAACTGCTACTTCACACACATTTCGTGAAGGATATCGGATCTCACACTGCGATTTGAAATCCGTAGACAACACGAACAAATTATATAGAAACGGGTTGCCCATGCGTTGGGCGCTCAAACGCTGCTTCAGTATTTGGTCTGAACAGATTGCCACGGGCCTCTTCTCGTCAAAGATTGGACCAATGATCGAAAAACGATCACCCGCCTATTGTCCGATCACACGTAGCGAGTTGCAGAAGCTGAAACATGTTCAGCATATGACGGCCAGGCTCATCCCCATGGTTATGCACCCTGTCGTATCGTCGGTTTAGAGTTGCCCTCCTTATGATACACAGGCTATTGCATTTCGGTCACTTCCATATACTGAGGCAGCTACTTCACGTGCGCGCACAAAGCAGCACTCACCGACACCAGTACAAGCTAGTGGTACCGGATCTAAAGCGGATAGTTCACCCTTTATGCTTTGAGCAGGGTTTTCGTAATACTAAAGCGGTTTGCCAGAAAATAAGGTCGAGGAGATATCGGTGACGGAATTCAACAAATGCGCAGGAGCCCACTTTACGGGTTTCAGAGTAACGGAGCGCATCGCTTCCGATGCTGCAAACGCACAGGAATCAGTGAAATTATTCCACGGATGCGCTCGAAATAACTACGAGGGAGCAGTAAAGAGGTATGTCTACTTGCACTCTATTTTCAGTATCCCGCTTCAAGTCTTTTGCGGTATTTTGTTTTGCATTGGTGTAATGCGAAATGCCATTTACACATAGATAAGCTGTGGCAAAATTGTGAAGCATGTCAACAGTTGTCTTCGCTGTGTCAGGGCACTCGTCCTTTGTTTTACTCCAGAAACCAAACACGGACACCGTAAAACTCTTTCTGGATAAAATCCTCTAATATTATATCGATGCGTTTCCGATACTCTGTTCTGGGTCTCCCTGCTTTGGCCGCGCCAACGGGCCTCTGCTTCCGAATAGCCGGTTTAGTAGGATGGTCGCAAAAAGTGGCCAAAAACATGATGAATTACTTTTCGCCTCCCCTTACCCGGGGGACAAAGTCTGGGTTATGTGGGCTTGCGTGAACCGAGAATGACCAGTCCTGCTTCTACCCACCTTCTCACGGTGAGCTTATCACACTACGTTTGTGGCATTTGACAGCTTCGCTTACTCACATTCTAAGCTAAACTCTGGTTCCTTCTTGGAAGCAGTTGTTTTACATGGGTCATTCACAAGACTAATCTAGACCGACATATGATAAGACGAATTTTCAGTGTACGTTTGTCCTCGAAATATAAAATAATTTTATCATGTCCGAAAACTGTTAACTAAATTGTAACATGTCGGTGAAATCCACGGACCCTATGCAACTACCCAGCGGACCACACTTTGAGAAACACTGGTGTAACATTAACGTGGTGATCGAATCTGAATCAGACACACTATTCAACTGCGGCCAACTATCTACAGAAATTCAGAACACTTCGAGAGCACTTCATTTAAGTTCATTGTGTTTTGGAAGACATAAGGGAAGTCCCATGTTAGCCCCGTCGCCTCCAGGTCAGCAGGAGGAGCAAGTGTGCCTTAGCTAACCAACAATCCTCAAGTGACCAGGGAACGCTGCATAAAAGTCAGATACATAACTACGACGCTGGACTGGTCAAATACAGAGATCTCTCTTCAGAATTAAGATGCATCCAATAGGGAGTCGTACGTCAAAATTTTTCTGGGGAAGCATAAAGGGAGCCAGTTCGTAAATTCGTTCGAGCCCCGTAGTCTCAGTAGAATATTGCACCAAGCGTGCTCTAAGCTCAGTGTATAGCGGCCACCCAAGGAGAACTCCTCGCCGTTGAATTTGACTATTGACCTGACTCATTGCTTGAACCCAGCTGATGAAGGCGTTTTCCTGTCTAATAGCTCGGAAACTTTCTCTAGGTCATTAATATTGAATTATGAAATCAGAGCTATTTTGACTGCAAACAGCGCTGTCTTTTGCGGGATTCAATTAGCTTTCTGGGGAAAAGATCAGCACCTGGCTGCGTTTATGTATAGTATATGAAACGAAACCTCTTGTGACGTGCCCGAGCGAAATATATGGCTACTTGACACCATTCTCGTCCGTTAACTTATTTTTTGCCTGGCCAAGCAGCAGCGCGGTAACCAGTTCGCCTTACGACGCTCGATATAGCCGTCCGACAAACTTGTCCGAACCCCATCTGTCTCCATTTCTCATGGTAAATCCTAACTACGACGCATCTTAGGGGTTTAGTTGTTTCTCCGCGACAGTTAACATTCAAGCCTCACAATACCTTCCAGCTGGAGAACGAATGAATACATCTGTCATGTGAACAGTATTATGTAATAATCATGTACTCACCATCGGCCACTTGTCATCGTCCACAAACGGTAAAAAAGCAACGCGTTTGGCACAGGTTTGGCTGCTTGTAACTTTGAATGATAAAAAGAGAAGCTAGAGAAAAGTTGTTAAGATCAACAATTCCTGGAATCTGAAATAGAATGGATGTGAGAAATAGTTTACCTCTGGCTGACTGAGCACGCTAAACCCGGCGGATTAGCGCTTGCTGTAGCTACTAACCAAAGCAGTTATCACTGTCTGTGTGGTACTATGTTACTCGATCCGTGGCAACAGAACGGTGAAAAGAAAACGGCATTTTGTATGTTATTTTTGCGAGACGTAGATGAACTATGCGTTGCAGCAGCTCGTATCATAATTCCATGCAGCATCTAAGTCGTGGGATAATTCATTGAAGCGCTAGTTAATTTATCCCAGTAAAGCTTGTTGTAAATAATGACAATAATAAAAGCAATACCGTATTTCACTAGCAATCAATGTAAACAAACGTTGGCACCTCTAGTTCGATCGTTGCAGCTGATTGTTGGAAGTTGTCATTGTGCAGTTTAACATTTAGCAAGGCCTTTGTCACGCTTTACAGAGACTTTTTGACATATGTGGGGGCAGCATGGCCGTAAGTCCCTTACTCAATAGTGGAAATTGGGATTACCCCAAGTGTCTTCGTGAGAGTTCAGTAGTCTTTAAGCAGTGTTGGATGAAATTTACGCAGACCAGGAAGCAATTCATTCACAGGTTAAACGTGCGACTGATTGTTAGCAATCTAACCGTGATTAACTTTGCGGACGGACATCTGATGTTTCATAAATAATGTGGCAAGTGATCCCCATCGGTACTTCCCTTTATGGGTTGCGCATCGGTCGGTTGGTTTTCTTATGGATGGATAAAACTATATTGACAACTTATTGCTACTCCTTGGGATCAAGAAGACCTGTTGGAGGCGACAACGAGGGGTTGCAGCTGTCAGGCGGTGCAATGTCTATATAGACGTGTGGATGAAGGAGGCAGGCTAGTGCTTGTCGAGGCGTCTAACGTAACAACATTAATGTTACGCACAACTGTTCCGTCAATCAAATTACGCGCGCGCCTTTGTAAAGTGCGCTCAGAAGCAAGAGCGAAAGAGCGGTTCTTAAATGTTGGTCGGCTGGATTGGCGGCACCTGTGTCCGGATCTGCCTGTCACTGTGGCCTCCATAGGACCGCCGCAGGACGCCTGTGCATACAAAGGAACCACGGGTGGCTTACGCTACACCAAATACAGCTTTATCCACACACCACATATCCAATGTAAGCCCGTAGGAATAAGACCAGGAGGCAGGTGGATAGGAGCCGGCCCGCACTTATTCAACAATCAGAACAGATGCATTCCTGCCTAAATGGGAAATTATACGTACCAGGCGTACACAAGGTGGTGGCTGCACCGTGGTCCGTCCCACGCTGGTTGCAACCAACCACTATTCGAGCCTATCACGGCCCCGATGACCGTACACCCCATCCTCTCCAATTACGATCAAACATCTTCTGGAGCCAATATATACGAGGTGTGGGTATTAGACAGATAGGCACCTTCTGTGTAGGTGGACCTCGGTCATTCCGGTTGCAAGGACCGTAGCTGAAATGGTGTAACGGTGTTGGGAACAGAAACACCGAAATATTTCCAGGTAGGCGCTTTGTCATAATTCACATCGGGCACAGGCGCACCGAGGATATCAAATAATCAACCCAGAATTCGAAGGAACATCAATACGCAGTAGTTGACATAAATGGAATAACCAGCAGAGTAGTGGAGCTGAGCAAATCAAATACAGTGGATGACTCCATATCCATATTAGAACGGTTTAGTTTAAGTGCTAGTTTAGGCATGTCAGCGTACTAGCATTAACTTGAGTTAAGATAGGTCACAAAAGAACAAAAGAGTAGTGGCAGCACTTGAACCAGTCATGAAACACAACCGAGTTAATAAGCCTAATAAGGAGTATGTTAGACGTGTATCTTACGCCTTAGGCAGGTGTAAAACAGTGAAACTGTACCCATTCGATAGAATACTAATGACGTACAGTAGACGACAGACACATAACTAGCTGCCTTTTGGAGTTATCAGGGAGATATTGCTCTTAGTTGATGCAGACCACACCACTGACAAAGTGACCGCAGCTGCGAATAATATACCTTATGATAGATGCGTTTAAACAGATTGGTGTGGTCTCGCGAAGCAAAATTGCAATTTCTAAAGCCGTTTGCTTTCAAAATGAAAAAGAAATATATTACTACATATTGTTTCTATTCTCAGTGAGTTTCGCGTGTTATTGCACTTCTTGGCTATTTTGCGTGTGCATGCGTTGTTTAACGCACGCCGTGTATTGATTGGATTCGTCTCCTTCTTTGGAAAGTGACTGATTCGTTAATGGTATAGCTGTATCTCTTATCTGTGCTGTCAGTGTAAGCGAAGCAAAATACATCCTGCAAATAGTGTGGACTCGTGTATGTTTGTGTCCGCAGAATCTCAACCCTGGGCGCCGACAATTGGTTTGCTTTACGGACATGTACCCTTCTCATCAATTATGGCTATTTGTAGAGAGACTGTAAAGGTAAGATTTGGATTAAATCTTCATTGCGTATTTGTTATGTCCACACCCAGTCATGCAGCTCACTCACATCCGGAAAAGCACCATACGGCCTTTTCTTCCTTGCTGGACTTACTGGCAGTGCGCACTTTATCTGTCCACTAAGAAACTAATTGTTTTATTTCCGGCAGTGCAGGACACGTCTGCGAAGGCTTGATCATGATGGCACAAACAGGCATGGTCACTAATTGTATAAAAATAAAACATATTAACCAGTAACCCACTGGATTTGTGTGTCTGTATATATGTAATTAATTGTTACATGGCGTAGTGAGTGAATTTTGAAGTGTGACTGAATTCGTGAGTTTGTTTGTTAGGTTCGCCAATGTATGAAGGGATCAATGGCACTCTTCGAATTGGATGATGTTTGCGGAGTGGGGATCCTCCGAAAGAGGAAGAGGCAGTGACTTTATTTAATGACGAGTCACAAGCGCTACGTCGCAGTGTTGTTAAACGGACCTTTGTGGCTTTTTCTAGGGAGAAGGCTTGCCAGGCGATAACCCACCAAGTCGTGGAACACTGCAGCCGAACTATTCGCTGGAACGTGATTAAGCCGAAGCACCCAGCCGACACCACATGGACGCTGTTCGGCTAGCCAACCACAAGGCAAATCATCCCCAGATCTTATTTAATGCACAATGAATGGCCACCCCCGCTGGGTATTTGTGTTCTTTTAGCTAGCATTGGAGGGGAAAGATTAAAATATTCTAAGTGGCTGACGTTCGGGAATGGGATGAGAACTTCCGAAAAGTCAGAAGACAGTGAGTCACATCCGCCATGTCACAGGTGAGATTTTGATTAAATTTTCATTGTGTATTTGTCAAATCCGCACTCTGTCATGCAGCTCACTCACATCCGGCAAAGCACCGTACGGCTGTTTCTTCCTTATTGCAATCGCTATCAGTGCGCGGTTCATCTGCCCCCTGAGTCCCGTTATGACTAACCTCCTTAGACTGAGCAATCCAAATCCCGTGTTTTGCTGCCGGAAAAACTCAGTACTTAATCAAGCTAACTTATAATGCTATCAGACAATGACGGCTCAGCATGGGGGTGGTGGTTCAGTGGACTAATCCTGTTGTTTGCGTGCTTGGAACATTCACTGAAACGATAGTTAATGACAGGTAAAAAACTACAAGCGCATGCTTGAATACTACATAAATTGACTAAATAAAATGCGCAGCTATGAGTAGATTGAGTAATTATATAAAATAACAGGAATATGGGTGTGAGGTGTTTCCATGCAACACGGATTAACAAGTTATTATGTTTTATGCTATTGGCAAATACGGACTGCTCACCCATTTGCACAGGTTTACATGCGTTAATGTGGGTTATAATTCTTAAGATGCTAGTTAACCTGAATTTATCCATAATAACCGTTTGTGTAACAAAATGTAGACAGCGCAATGCGATATACAATTGTTGTTTGAATATGGCTAATGTGGAGGTAAAGACAACTTGGTTTGGTGCGGCATTAGAGGTTCGGAAGATTCGAAGGAATAAATGAAACCATCGACAGCCTAGACCAGACATTCTCAACCTTCGTGCAGCCGTGCTCCACTTTTGAACTTTTCCATTTCTTATGGCTCCCAACCTTGATTACCACAGTTTCAACAATCCGCAGTGCCCAGCAGGCGTTAATGTGTAATTTCCGGTGATCAAATTTTTATCGTTTATTTTGATGTCTAAAGTTTTAATGTTGATACCCCCAACTCTTTCATTCGTAATCCTCATTTTTGCACTTGCTAAGCCACAAGATAATAAATGTATAGTTCTCCTGCTATCAAGAAAGTGCGCCCACAAAGGTTGTCAATTGTTTAGGGTTATACAGTGATGCATTAAGTACGTTTGGGAAGATATATCGAGGCTCCCACTGTCGTTCCTATCAGAACACTAGCATTATCACTTTCTGATGCCGGTGCAGATCCGGTCAGCAAAATTACACGAGTCATCATTATTATTCAACCTTGTATATAATTACTGTTGGCTGTCAACTGTAAAACATGTGATGAATTAAGATGTATAGTAACTTCTTAAGATTTTGTGGTTAACTGAGTATAAGCCTTGAGTCTGATCTACTTGAGCAAGCATTCTTATATCTGGCTCCAGACTTGACAGCGAGATTCAAATATCTCCACTTGCTGTGTTATGCAATATGTTTCTCCTTTTTATAAAAACCACTGCGGAATCTGCATTCAACCATGCACATCGATGGAAATCAAAGAACTGTATTTCAACTATTTCCTATATAACGGGATAATGGTTAGGGGAATCAGTCTTTACCCGAAAAGCCCTTTCATTTTTCGTGGATTTGGATCTTGCTAGTTTGTCAATTTGAAGCTCTATAATACTTCGCTGGATTTCGACGCTGAAATCCCAGGGCGTATATCAAATGGATCCAAAATCCAAATCAAGATTTCCGTGTCAATCAGGTCATGAAACCTGTCCTTCATTTCCTCCAATTGCAGTAAATGACTGGCAAAAACAGTCAAGTTTTCCTCCTTTAGATCCTCTATGACTGTAGCGAGAACTTGGAAAGGTGAAAACTTCCAATGTTCGATGCGTTTAGCACACACTTTCAGCTTTTTATGAAAAGCGATAACAACTTCTTTGCTTTAGATAAGATAATTTAACTTGTCTCGAAGTGTTTTATTTAGTAATTTGAGTTTTTAAAAGCAACACCCAGATAAAAACACATTGGCTTAGCTGCTTTTAGTTTTCTTATTTAAACATTTTGGAAAGAAATGTGATAATAGTGTTTCAGAGTGCAACAAAACGGTTAAAACAGTTGCCCTTGTAGAGCCATCTAACAGTATGTGAAAGTAGAATTGGGAAATCTTCACTGTTCCCACACAACTGCTGGAAAAAGCAATCTTGAAGAGGGTGTGATCTGATATTGTTGACTACTATTATAACAGTTGACAGTGTCTTTTAAGCGCCCCACCAGATTCTTAGCCACTAAGTGCTCTCTATGAGTTACACAATGAATCGTATGAACAGAAAACCAATTTTTTAAACAGGTACTGGATCCTTTATATCTTCCGACTATTACGGTAGCACTATCTTTTGAACCTGCAACTATGTTCTGCAATGTGATGGAGTTTTCACTGGAATAGTCATTGACCATCTCATATTGATACTGGGCTTTTGTATGTGTTCTACTTCTGGCAAACAGCATCGCTTCCCCCTGATTCATCCTCATTGGAGTATCTGACATATGCTACGGAAAGAACGTCGTTATCAGGTAAAGTAGATTCATGTAGGTCTAACGAAAATTTTCTTGACTGTAGTAACGTAACTAAACTACTTTCTATGTGCTGCGCTATCCCATCTATTCGCCTAGATACAGTTGAGACGCTGAGCGGAACGCCTTGAACTGCTTCCTGATGACTCCACTCTAAGTGGAGAGTTAACAGCGAAACTAATGTACATCGGCTATTACCAAACATGGTGCCTACTGCGTGTTGGCCAGGCATTCGATTATTATGTGTGTTATGAGAAGTATCCTTATGTACACATCGCGATAGGTATACTCACCAGAGAAAACAGATGTCTACACCAATGATGTAAGTTGACAAAACTGCTCGCTAATCTTAAGGCATCAGCTAGACTAAATGTTAAGAATACGTTACAACGCGTCCTAGATGTTTCGACTTTTATTTGGAACGGACGAATGTTCCTCTAAGATAGCAGCCCACGAGTGCAGAGTATCCACTCGAATTCGGATAGTTCAGGAGGCTCACTGTGGCTTAGCTTCAAAGTAACGGGGACCGCTCGGTTGTTACTTGCACAATCTGAGTCGCCTTATGGTGTATGTCTGAGGTGAACCCAGAGAAACTTCGTCAAATTACGCGGAGCTCTGCAAAAGTAGCCTGCGCGGTCTGCCTTTCCCACCTTTGTAAACAATCACGTGCGCACGCATAAATCATTTCACTAACCGGTAGTGATTAGGGGAGATTGGTGCGCGGGAAAAAACTATTAGAAGCATTTTAATGCCTTTTGTTATTTGTGTTATCACAAGCCAATTTTCAGAGCGTGACCTCCTCATGGCCCTCCTAAAATGTTCCTATTCCAGGGCACCCGGAAATTCGCTGTGGCGCCCAGTTGGGCCTTATGGCTCGCGTTGAAAATGGCTGATTTAGATAACTCTATTGTTCACTCAGTTTTAGGCTATCGCCTCTGAGGTTAACGTTGGGGTTGAGTATGAAAAGATGGCGGCATGCTTGACTTGGGTCCGCCAGTATCAGTATACTAATATTAGGTCTCCAAGTAGCCGCCGGTAGCGTGCACTGAGCATTCCAAGTGTCTTCAATCGTTCTTATTAAGGAAGGTGGCGCAAACCCTTAATCTCTCTCGTCGTTCAACGTTGCTGATTGTCGAGCGTTGCGAGGTAACGATGTAGCCGAGGTTGCCAAACCTGAATAGCGTATTTGAATTAGAGACGCATGCGGACATTGAGCATCAGAGAGAAGTTGGATGAATCCAAAAACCCGAGTGCCCTCAGAAAGAAACCAACGTGCTTGGCACCACTTTTTGATGCGGACTATGACTGCCTGGAACAACAAGTTGTCCTGCAGAAGCACACCGAGGTCACGTTCTAGGAACTTGTCTGTAGGTCGTGTTACCTAGGTTTGTGAGTGTAGGCGTGTCCTTAGCGGATGTAGACAACGCAGCACTTGTTCATTTTAAATGGCAGTGTGTCTCTTACAGATCAGTCTCAGGCCTCATCGAGGTCGCACTAAATTGTGTCGGGTTCGTCCAATCCCTTGGTCACCCACTAGACCTTAACGTTCTCCATGAAGAGAAAATTCTGTGATATTCCTCGATAGCTCGGTAATAAAAGCTAAGAACAGGTGGGGCCCATCTACCGTACTCTGCGACACAACGCACTTTACTAAGATCGCATTGGATAACGATGTTTGGACACTAACCTCCAATTTCCGTTCGCGAAAGAAGTTGCTGATGCATCCCAATACTGAATCTCCAAAGCCAGAATGCTGAAGTTTATGAAGCAACATACGATGCTCCAAGAGACTAAAGGCTTTCGAAAGATGCTAGCCGATAACATCGATTCGTATCCCCTGGTTGATTACTTCGCTCCCGTAATTGGTTGCTATCAGTAAATTCGTGGTATATGGTATAACTTGACTAAACCCGTGCTACTCGGACGTAACGATAACGTAGCTTTCCAGGTAGCACATCAGTGCGTCTGCAATGATCGCAGACCTGACCGGAGTGGAAAGTCCGATCAATTTCACACTGAACTCGCTAACACTGCTGAAACAAGAATACAACCGGTGAAGTTTTGATG
Organism: Dicrocoelium dendriticum; assembly: GCA_944474145.2. NCBI lineage: Eukaryota > Metazoa > Platyhelminthes > Trematoda > Plagiorchiida > Dicrocoeliidae > Dicrocoelium > Dicrocoelium dendriticum. Next base: position 34,051 of record CALYDF020001995.1, read on the forward strand.
CCGTTTCAATTCGTCGGCGACCTGCATGAACTCAACCTGTCAAACAAAGTCATATGTTCCTTGGATGTAGAATCCTGTTTTAGCTACGTCCCGCTACACCATACGGTTGATAACGTGTGCAAATTAGCTGTAAAAGTGTGGCTCACCGCCATTAATTCCGACTGACTTACTGAGAGAATCACTACCATTATGCACGGTGAAGGTAGATTTATACTTCTAGGACACACCATACCGCCAAATGACAGCGTATAAATGGGTTGCCCATTAGATCCTAGTATCGCTGATTTTTTCGCGCACTTCCAAGTAAATAGCCCAGATGCCCTACTACAAAACTATATGTCGCTGATATCTTGGCTTTTTATTACTCGGAGCAGCAGCGCACAAGTTTGGTAGAACGGCTCAATGGTGCTCATGTTAAGTTATGGGTTATGTGTGAAATAGAAAAGAACAAGTATCTGCCATATCTGGACATACTCATAAGTGTGTGACCGAATAAGCATGAGGTGCAAATTGAATGACGGAAGTTTCACCCCTATGTCCACGGCAGTCTTAAGCTGATAAATAATTGCTTTTGAACACACAGGGCCGGCTTCATCCGGCTTATCGCAACGGCCTCGGCGAAACGGAGGAAGCAGGGATTAGTGTGACGTAATACAAGTGTGAACGCTGATCCAAGCTCTATCCGGTGACGCGTAGTCAGTGGGTGTTTACCTATTGAGGAAGCTGGCGGCTTGCACAAGCACGGAACTTCAGTCTTAAAGATTCGTTTCAACTTGTCGATGATTTAGATGACATCAACCTCTCCGATAAGGTCATGTGTTCCTTGGATGTTGAATCTCTATTCACCAACGTTCCACTACAGCAAACTGTTGATTACATATGTGAGCTAGTTGAACAATCCAGTTATTCGTTACCAATTCCAGTCGAATTTCTAAAGGAATCCTTACTTCTGTGTACAGCAAATGTTGGCTTCCACTTTCAGAACATCCCATATCGTCAAATCGATGGTGTGGCAATGGGTAGCCCACTAGGCCCTGTGCTTGCCGATTTCTTCATGCTGATGATAGAAAGAGGCATATCCGCAGAAATAGCCCAGTTACCATATTATAAGCGTTATGTGGATGACATATTGGCCTTTTGTTCATCGGAGCAGCAGATTGTCCAGTTTGTGCAGCAACTCAACAGGGCACATACCAACTTACGGGTCACCTGCGAAGTGGAACAAAACAACTGTCTGCCATTCTTAGACATCCTCATCAGTCGCAGGGATGATGGGCTCATTAAAAGGTCTATCTACAGGAAAGCAACCTGGTCCGGCCAATACCTGCACTTCACCAGCTTCACACCAGTGCGGTACAAGCGGACACTTGTGAAAACTTTAGTTACTCGTGCTAGACGAATTTGCTCGGCTGATTGTCTAGCCGACGAGCTAAAGTTAATTACAACAACACTCATTGCAAATGGTTATCCACGTAGATTTATAGAGAAGCACAGTCAACAGCGAGACCCAAAAGACTTGGTGCATACGGCAGCCAAGAAAAAGATCTATATCGAGTTGCCTTTCAAAGGTGACTTTACTGTATTGAAAACCACGAAACGTATAATCTCTGCTACGCAGAGAAGTTACTGTGCTGCTCAGGTTGTGGTCATCAATAGAACCTGTAACTTGCCGGTGCCTCCAACGAAGGAAGCTCAACCGATAGGGGCCAACTCACACTGCATATACAAATTCGTGTGCGACTGCGGAAACAGTTACATAGGCAGAACAAATCGGTCTTTGACTTCCCGAATAAAGGAACATGTGCCAAAGTGGGTTCAACGTGAAATTGACCAGCATCCCTGTCCCACTGAAGTTCCGTGCTTGCGCAAGCCGCCAGCTTCCTCAATAGGTAAACACCTACTGACTACGCGTCACCGGATAGAGCTTGGATCAGCGTTCACACTTGTATTACGTCACACTAATCCCCGCTTCCTCCGTTTCGCCGAGGCCGTTGCGATAAGCCGGATGAAGCCGGCCCTGTGTGTTCAAAAGCAATTATTTATCAGCTTAAGACTGCCGTGGACATAGGGGTGAAACTTCCGTCATTCATTTTGCACCCCATGCTTATTCGGTCACACACATATTTAAGTATATAGTTGCATACCGGTTATTGTTAATGGTACTGAGGAGACAATACGAAATGCATGCATCTACCAGTTTTCGTCTTCTTACCGTGCTTTTCAAATTTCTGAAGGGAAATAACTGCTTTAAATACTCATAAGTCACAGGGATGATGGAATGATTAGGAGGTCATTTACGGCAAATCCACTTGGTCTGGTCAGTATATGCAATTCACCAGCTTCCCACCATTGCGGCACAAACGAATTTGTTCGGCTGACTGTCTAAACGATCAGATAGTGTTAATTACAAGAAAACTAAGGACGAACGGTCACCCTAGAAGATTAATCGAGAAACATTGCAAAAAGCGATGGTCAAGGGCTACGTGCATAAAAGAATAAGGAAAATAGTTTATACCGAGTTGCCTTTCAAAGTTTTCCTTGACACGGTAGACAACTAAGCGTATAAATTACCTACACAAAGAAGATAGTAAGCTGCACAAGTTGTCTTCACCAAACGAACGCAAAAGATGCCCATTCCTCCAACGAAGGAATCTCAGCCTGTTGGTGCCAACTCGTACTGTGCATACTAATTTGCATGCGATTGCATAAACAGTAACACAGGCAGAAATAATAAGACTCTAACCACTCGAATAATGATGCGTGTGTCTAGATAAATTCAACATGGAAATGCTCAGATATCCTACACCCGTCAGACTCCGTGTTATTGCAGACCGCCAGATTCTTCGATATGAAAACATCTATTAAACGCGGGTCACTAGATAGAACTGAGCTCACCGTTCAAATTTGTGTACGTCGCCCTAATCCAAGGCTTGCTTCCGTTTGCTGAGGTTGTCGTTTCAAGCCGAATGAAGCCAAACCTGTGAGCTCAGAAACAATGATTTGTCAGCCTAAAGCTGCCTTTGACGTAGGTGAGCACTTCCGTCGTTCGTTCTGTGCCTCAAGCTCGTCTGGTCACATCCCCTTTAGCTATATGTATGAAATTCAATTATTGCTACTGGTACTGAGGAAACAATATGAGATGCATGCATCTAGGTGTCCTTGGTCTTCTTCCCATGCTTTCCAAATAATTGTAGGGAACTAACTGTTCAAACCGATTTTTGCGTCCTGGTTCAGTTGCAGCACCCAAAGGCATATGTGAGTTTCCCTCTTGATATCTAATAAACCTATATGGAATCCATTTGGGAGGGTGGATATCGACCGCTGCACATTCCTAGGGATTTTATTCTATGCTTGCAGAGCTGATAGTTGAGAACACTAATACACTTGGCTAACTTCCGTTAAGGAATCAGGAGAGCAACAAGATAATATTGCTATTACAGCTGCCACGCTTGGATAGCGCATTACAGGGCCGGTTGCACGTAAGCGTTAGGCATTAGTGCGAATGTTATAGGGTCAAACTGACCGACCGCTCCTCGAAGAAAGTGAATGTGTTGGCTACCGGTTCTTGCCGAATTTTCGGATTAGCGAAAGCCCCGGAAATTTTCCTAAAGCTTTATCCATACATCACAAAAATTTGACGCATTCTGTAAGGTAGGTTTTCCTTTGCTCCACACGCCCGCTCCTCCGTAGCGCTGGAGAATACCTTTGCACTTAAACGGGTCAAAATGAATTAGATTTGCCAATTACGTTTATGTTCACGCAGTGAGAGCAGGGTCAATAGCACAGTTGCTGGATTGCAACCAACGTGTGATAAACGCTATGAAAGTAAATGTTTTGTGAAAACATAGGTGGATGTATTGATGAGATCTTGAGGAACGTCGTAGCGCGTGGTTTTATCATTTAGGTCAGAATGTTAAGACAAATACTCTGCAGAGATGGCAAACTTAAATGTTATAGCAACACGGTCATTGTGACCTGATGAACCCATCAGCAATAAATTATCGTCATCTAACTTTATATTTGTCAGCAGTTGATCAACGAGGGACGGTATTCTGGTGCGAAGTGATATGGCTGCATATGAACACAAGAATTAAACTCATGCAAGTTGGCTTTGAACTTTTCTTTTATCAATGACGCAACCTCCGGTTTGTGTGCTCTACAATCCCTTGAGTTGGATATGTGGCTGCATTTAGATGGTAACCTGCTTATTGTCAGTGACAAACAGGAATCCATTTCCTCTATAGATGTGGGTTGACGAAAACGACGGGCACGAGATATGTGTCATTGTATCTTAACTGGAGACGGGACTAGGGTAAGATTGCGAGTTGAATATTCTGATCAGCATGTATCGCACATTGCAGGTCACTGCAGCAGTACAGAAGAACCTCATTTTTCCTGCTAAGACGCTTGTTCCAGGGAAGAGGCAGTCCTTTGTCTCGAACACAGAAGCAGCAAACTTTTCTTGCAGCCAAGATTCTGCAATTGATATTTTATATCAACCAGACATGAATGCTTATCGAAACTCAGCAATTTTTCGAAGATGGTCTGCGGGAAATGTGAGGATTTGTTGACAAGTAAGTGATTAACTGATATATGTTGTTCGTGCCTGCTTTGCGACAAGTTGAGTGCCATTTTGGACGGCTTCTCAAGAACTTGCAAAATGAATATGATATGTCAGCGTAAGCATGCTGGTCAATTTAGTAATTGCGTAAGATTTGTAGGGGGAATTGTATGGTATATGTAGAAATTCGTCACATCTCGACTCGCATATGGTAACTTATTTAGGATTGTCGTTGTCGTCACCCGTAGCTCATTGGTTTCAACCGCGGATTGGCAACCGTCGAGTTGCAGGTTCGAGACTTACAAGGGTCTGATGGAATGCGCAGTGCTGTCGATTCCTGTACGAAAGAAACGCGCATACTGTGCTTTACCGTAAGCGTGACGGCTGTCTGTGTGAGTCTGGATGTGACGAATGTCTACTCATACGATTTACTTTCCCATAATACTCCTCTGTAATCGATACGCCGACTAAACAGCTTATAATTTAATTGGTGGCTTACCTATGGTAAGCTCGTCGCTAGTTGAGGGGTATACCTTGTCCTCTGCACGGCAGGAACGTGTAAGTCAGTGGATGGTGAGCAGTGCTACATCACATCTAATAGCTTATTTACGATGGTCGTTGCCGTCCCCCGTAGCTCAGTGTTCTCCACCACGGATTGGCAACAGTCGAGTCGAGGGTCCGAGCAAGCAAGCTGAGCTTATATATATGCGTAATTATGCTGGTCAATTTAGCATTTGCAGAAGAGTATTAGCGGTAATTGTATGGTATAGGTAGAAATTCGTAACGTCTAGAATCACAATCGTTAACTTATTAGGATGGGCTATTTCGTCCCCAGTAGCTCATCGATATCAACCGCGGATTGGCAACTGTCGAGTCGAGGGTTCGAGCTGTGCCAGGGTCTAATGGAATGCGTAGTGCTGATGATTTCCGAAGTGATGAAATGCATGTACACCACTGTACAGCGCGTGTGACGGTTGTCTAATTGCGTCTGGACGTGACGACTTTCTACCAATAAAATGTATTAATCAACTGTTTGTTGGAGCGTGTCAGTACACAATCACGCGTTATTCCAGTGTACTGCCTAATTGTTTGACCCTTTTGCAATGTTTCTTGGTTTCCTGCCTTTGCTCGAGCTGAGACAGACGATACTCCCGGTAGCCCTGTGTTAATCCCTTTTATCTGAACGACTACATTTAATACTACTGAGCCACCATTATTGAATAAGTTGTTTATTCATCAAGCTTAGCAAGTCTGATTCTGACGTTTCGTCATTAGTCGCGGCAGCAGCACGGAGTTGGCTGCAGTTAGTCGTGAAAGTAGTTCAAAGCAATTCCGTGTACAGCAAACAATTATCTTCATGTTGATTATTTGCGATATTAGGTGCGTTTGATTCTGACTGAATGTTTATCGGTGTTTGCAATGGGACTAGACTGATTTTCATTGTGATTTGCGTAAGGTTTCGTCGTGGATAGATAGAAGCAGTTTCATAGTCCTCCAACGATGTCCCAGTGCAGAAGAAGGATCAATATATGAAATGGAAATACGAGTGTCTGCTCAGGTCAGGAATCCCATTCTTAGAATTAATCAATTTCACTCTATTCCTATTGAGTAACGGTAATTCGATTGATCGTAAAGGCCAAATTCTCTACGACATGGGCTTTCACTGCCTGACCCTTTAGAGAAACGCGACATTGCATGATTATGTCGTAGTACATATGCAATCAAGAAAACGTCAAGGATGATGCTAGTTATGAATTCGGGCGATGTGTGTGTTTATTGCAACGGACCTTTGGGCGGTTCGAATAATTGCACCCATTAAGTGCACCATTCAGACAGCAGCGGAGGTTCGCACACTTGGGTTTTATAAAGAGTATGCAATTTTGCAACCAGACTTACGCAGTAACCCAGCAAATCTTTAAACCTTTCCGATACTCAGTCTACGATAAATAAATTCTCAGGCCGGGTCGAAGCCAACAGCGCTCACTCTTGATATGAAGGACAACAACTGCAAAAGCGATAAGCCGCTAGACAGCTCTATAATGCTCGCTGTATGATCTCGTTGAAATATTGTTTTAGAAATGCAAAACGTTGGACTAAGGCCCAGAATTTGTTCCATAAAGCACAGCTTTATTTCCCTTCCGCTGTCGTTCAATTATATGAGCGTGTGTATGACGTAAAAATCAAATCAGCAATATAAGTTTTATGTGAAAAGGCATAAATGTCCAAAACGAATGCCAAGGTATTTTAATCCACCTGTTTCAGGCACTGAAATGTAGGACGCAAAATGTAGTCAGTTAGGAATATTATAAAAACGCGAGAATAAACTATCAGGCTATTTAGCCAATTGCATATCTTTTCAGTTGACGTGGCATCCATATTATAGGCAATTGTTTTCGAAATGGCACCTGTAAATTCTACTAAGCAGTATGCTAACAACTAATAAAATAAATAAATAACCCCGGGCAATGCCAGACACGCCGAGCAAGGCCTGAGCAGCTAAATAGGCCTAATTTGGAACACCGAACACAGGGTGCTTTAAATAGTACGTGGATTAAAAACAAACTTTGGCGTACGGATTTATGTGAAATGCTAGTAGCACGAAGAATCCCCAAGTTTTTAAGGCACTCACAAACATTTCAAATTACTTTAATTTATTTGAACGGCTACACCAAAAATTGTGTGCAAATGATGGTCACTTGTCCGAACGGTTTGAGGGAACTATTTTGCTTCAAATCATGTTCGAACTTTACGAACTGCACTGTAGATGCAGCATGCGGACTAGATTCACACAAATAATTACATGCCTGTTGTAAATGATGGTCATTTGCATCATGAGCAGTTGGGTAGCAATGCAGTGATATAGAAGAAGCGTCACCTAAATAACCAAAGAGAAAAGCGCAGCATAGTGAGTCGGATAAGTGAAAAATACCGTCATCCATGAAACCGTCTCTTTTGGACAAGTTTGCGGGCGGGGTCGTCAATATATGTGTTCCACCCGCACATCCACACCTAACTAAACGCGTGGGTCATAGCAAGCAAGACAATGCCACATTCACTTATCATTCGAGAACGTTACAGTTTTAGACAAGGCACCCAAGACCGTTGGACAATTATATTTTATCACAGCCTGATATTTTATCTGTTTGGTGATCAAAGGCTAATCAGATTGAGCAGGTGAATATTTGACTGGGAAATATCAAACACAAATCTCAGGATCTCGGCCCAATTTTGACACGAAACTATGTGGGAGCAATGATAAAATATTGTTCACACATGTTAGAAATTGTTTTTACGTTATCTACATATTCGACATCATCTTGCTGACACCAGACGTGCGTAGGTACTAGAATTTATTGAATCATGTACGGTTATGTTCATCTATATAATGAAACAGACCGAATGAGCATATTTAATGAAAGCTCTCCACTCCGGAAAAATTATAAGTTTATCAATGCTACATGAATAAGAAATGTCATGACACTTACTAGAGATGGACGATCAACCTGCGCCAATTCGGAATGAAAGAAAAAGGGTACTTTGCACTTTTATAGTAAAAGTTGCCTGCTGTTTTATATAGTGTACATCAAAACTACTGCTTACAGCGCAAATGCGCTTGTATTAAAATGGCAACTTGCAGGGCTGTAAAATGCAACTCACGTAATAATATTCCAAGGCCACCTGAGATTTAAAACCGGTGCAACGTAATCATATGAGAAATGGTCAGACAGAAGCAGCAAACCTGATTTGTGCATGGCTTCCAGAAACATAGGTTCATACTTTTTCACAAAACATAAAATATGTGCTTGATATCCACCTCAGTGTAATCAATGCCAGACGTTGTCAGTCGGAGTTAGAAGAATATAGTCCATTGGTTTGTACATACAACAATATTTGATGCAATTTTGTCTAATACTACAGTCTGTTATAATCATTCATGCACCAGCAAACTACGGGTAACGAAAGATTACACAATGCAGATTTGCTGAGGTTGGTAACAATGTTGCTGACAATTGGTTACTCTCCACATCGTGAAAGATGCAGTTTCATTAGGCCAAACCGCACTCATCCTGGGAGACCATTATCTAAGAACAAATCGCGGCTCATAGGTAAAACGCTTGCAGTATCCTCCGCTAACTCGACAGATTTCCAATGCTCATATTTCATACCCACATGCATCTTCAGGCATTTAACTCGCAAAACCTACTTGTGCAGCATTGCGTTAGATGCATTGCAACCAGTGCTCGAATCTCATGAAGAAGAGATTAAAGGAACCAACAGTTTTTGAATGAAAATTGGTCCACCATCCATTTGGAATAAACTTCAGGATTCAGGAATATTGGTGGAATGAAGTAAAAGTGTCAGATAGCGGAACAATATTTGTGACAAATTTGAGAACGCGGTATGCGTTCGTCCAAATATTTTAGGTTCGGAAATTTGTAGGACTTTTTATAAATAATTGTATTCGGACCGCTAATGTCTGAATAATTTGAGCGTTGTGTGTTTCTTATTTAAACTATAAAGAGGCTACACATGTATCCAATAATGGACGGCGCATCGGTATCTCAGTAATGCTTTGCTACTTACTGCCTAATCACCAGTTCTATACTCATTATATCCTATGTCTGCCTTGCGGCACCTGCTGCAAACACTCGTCATAATGGAAACATATAATGGCCCCCACCAGTACATGCACAACTAAAACTGTCAAAATGAATCATATTTCGGACTAGTGATATAGAATGCTCGAGTATCTCATGTGCATCTAAATTATACGAAATGATACTACCCTCCATTGTACACTCGTAAGAACGACGTTGAAATACTCACCTAGAAGTCCTGTGCCTTTCGGAATAAGACCTAAGATAATGTAATTGGTGTGCAGATACGTTAGATCACAAAGCATACTTCACCAGTTAAGCAGCAACTCTTCACCTATTTGCACACACACGCTAAGATAAATTTGGAGGTTTACAGTGATTAACTCAGCATGAGCGCGTTTCACACATGTTGAACAGTGCTTACAGTTTTGCGGAAGTGAAGAATTTAGCAGCTAACGCGTTTGATTTGCATCCTTGCAATTCGGCTTCGGTGTAGCTTTAAACCAATTTCCGTCGTAGTCCTAATATTGACGGTATCGAAACAAACTTAACGGAGGATGAGACCCAATACATATTTAAACGCCTGCCTTGCAATTTCAAAGGGTCAAACAGCAGATTAAACATTTTGAGACTAATGCAGTTGCGAAATTGAAAGAGCTGGGTTTGTTACAGTTTTGAGTGGTTGTGACGCTAATAAGCAAAGAATGTGGAGCTCAGTTGCAGTTATAACCCCATTCTCTCAAGTAGGGCCTGAGTGCTCGCAATACGGATATAGTAATGAAGGTATGCTCATCAACTGCCTCTCGTCGTTAATCTTTGTCCTCAATCAATTCTTTATGTGAGTCAGAGGGCGTTTCACGTAGGTGTTAGACCCGCCCGTTGCCCGGAAACACGATTCAGGTTACTGCACGCAAACAGCGCAAAACTGGGCTTGTGATCGTGGTTAATTGTGGTAGATTTCGCAACACAGAAGAAATGCTAAGTGCTGTAAATTGTGCAGACAATTTATTTCTGGTCAATGAAAAGTTACCTGCTCTTTTTCCACGTTCCCCATTTTGGACGTCTAAAGGATATGTAGTGTGAAAAAGGAGATAATTTTAGTAGATGTTTGTATTGTTCACGAATTTATTAAATTTGAGGACGTGCTAATTTTTCACTTATCAATTTCACTTGTCAATTTAACACATCAGAATTCGCAGTTTGATTGCTCAACGCATATCGAACGATTTTTGGCTTCTCAAGTCCGGATTCACTGCTTGCTTACGCTACATGCCGTCCTAGTGCTTACTGCCACTGATGCGCTACCAATCGTGGTTATATATAAGACATACATGACGATCTCTACGACTTTTGTGCTTCCCTGATAGTTAAAAATATAACCGTTATCCGCTGACTGGTTGAATACTGGGAAAATTTCCCAGTAAGTCCAACTCAATATCTATTCAGGCTACTAGTGAATTGGTGCCACACATCTGCCAGCGGACGCGCTTTACATCTCAATTAGCCACGACGTACCACGACTTGGGATTTTTGTGAAATCGTTGTTACATATCAAATCGACATGCGTTTGTGCCTAATTCTACGGGAGCAGATTCAACCGTACTTGACATGGCGGATTGAGGTTTAGAAGTTTTAAGCAATCACTGACTAGCCGTCGATGCTTGAAGCCTGAAAGTCCTAAGCGGCTCCATCCACTGATTAGTAAGTCTTCATTGGTCATCGAATCGACTTTTGTAACACAGTTATTTATCAGATCATTGTCTGGAAGTACGTTGCCAAACGACTGGAGGTTTTCCGTAGCGAAGCCGATTCCGAAGGTCTGTGATGCGAGCAATTTGTATATACATCATCGGTTGGAAATGAAACTATCCGGATTGCGCACCTGGAAATTATCCGACAGCGACACAGATTTATGGCAGTGGCTCTCGGGTGTTAGTGTTCACTTTTAAATAAGTTAGAACGCTCTTCTTTCATTGTAAAATCCACGCTGTTCTATTTGCTAGAATTAGTTTTTACAAACGGTGGCGAAATGTAATGGGACTCACTGGATGCCAACTTTTGATCTGCACAGCAAAATAGGCGAGGTCAGAGACGTAGGTTCCGCATTTATTACAAAGTGCTTGCGAAGTCCGAATGGTTATAGGATTCAAGTTTTCACTACCAAAATATTGACCAAATCCGCTAATTAGTGGACTTTGGTTACTTTTCATATTTACCTAGTGGATAATGACGTATTCTGATTTATACGTTGATCTACGTTGATTACCATGGTTGGCTTGCGATTTAGCATATGATTGTTTGGGTTTTGTCCAGCCATGCACGATCTAAAGCTATATGCTAGCGTCATAACATTGTAGCTACATATTATAGGATTTTAGTGGCAAAGCATATGGGAGGTTGGGGTAATGCATTCTTAATTGTTTCGGTTAGGGAATCCTATAATACTTGTCAGGCAGATGTAGTAGTCTTTCGTGTGACCATTCGGCTTCCTCCAAACCATGGGAATTGCAAAGGCACCTTGCCATTAAAGTTGAGACACCTTGTCAGATGTAGATTACAAAACAAACAAAGAATATGTGGCGCTAAAATCTTATCCCTGTCTCCCAGTTTCATCCGAAAATATCTGTTGTACGCAGACTTAATCAATGAAGAAAGCATCTGCACTGCGAATTTATGGTAAACCATCACAGACTTAATAAAAGCAATTGCTGCATTGAAACAGCAGCTCCTTTGAGCCATGATCCTGATATAAATTAAGGAAACACAGCTCACAATACACTTACATTATTGTGTGGATAACATAACCAGAATTGTAAATATTTTTTAGGTACGGGGAGGCAACAGAATCATCTTATGCATGCATTCCGTGCGTGGAAACTACCACCAAGTGTCACCGAACTTAATGGTATTAAAATATCTACGTGCAAAACAATTGGTTTAGATGTTTGCAATCAGCGAAATTGGAACTAGTAGCAAGCCACGAAATATTTTAGTTTATGAAATTGATAACACAGCGTTATTATAATAATTTTCTGGAACAAATCGTGCAATCGCTGTTGAGTTAGTTGATTAATATGGTGGTAGTTGAAGCGTAATGTAGTAAAATCATCTAAACTCTTAAGTTTAAGCAACAGTCGACGAGCGATTGGAAGGTGTAGCATCTAAAAACGAACAATGCGAACAGCATCACATATTTTAGTCATGCTCTCCTCGTGGATCATAAAACGATCGACGCCTAGTCAAAACTATTCCGTAATTAGTGGCCACTGATTTATGTATGAGAAAATCACTCAAAGCAGCTTGTAAGCGTTACATGTAGCTGGGGAGTTTTAGCCATGTATTACGCCTTGTTCGCAGAATAACTTCAGAATCTAGAAACTGTCATAAAACCTCGATTGAATCCACAATGTATGCGTCAATCAAGTACGATTACAGCAGCAAGAATTTGATGTTGCATCTCAGGGAAATTGAATCCTGCGTGTCCTAACAACCAGCGGACTAAAGCTTACGAGGCAACAGGCAAAGTATAGTGACCAAGTCAGCCAAACTAAAAATCCGACGAACTACTCAAAACAAACAATTAATCGGGGCGATTACCATACAAAATAACTTCGAATACATGAATTGTTGTTATATGAAATGACAACGTTTGTATGGAGGTATAATCTGGTTATTAAAAGCACGCGGGTATGTTTTGTGGGTGACGACTAGAACTTACCAACATCCACCTTAGTAGCTGGGAAATCGTGCAAAAGCATGCGTGTGTTTAAAGGTTTGCATAAAGAAATAGTACAAGGCATACGGTGGGATGGCTTAAACTGCTAGTCGAAATTATTTTGGAGTATTTAGGAAATGTGAACATCGTTCCCTTACAGAACAATTCATATGTGATAAATGACAATTCAGATAAACTAACGTAGCGTAGTTGTAGTCAGTCACAAAAGCCAACTGCACTCAGTTGGTTTACATTCGTCAAATAATAGAGCGGTAGCATTGAATATATACCTACTGGTTTGTATTACGGTTGCTTGGGTTGTTGAAATTATGTAAGGCAGACTTGGAATTATAACCGGAAAATTTCAAGGAAAAATTACACAACTGCATTTGAGTATGCAAATGTGGCACATCAATCCACAAAGAGAATCCCAAAGAAACTACTACGGCGTCAATGCTTAAGCTTGCTTGTTTAAAAAGCAACGTGTAGACGTATAACCGCAACGTTTCTACCAATACAATTTGCTAGGAATGATGCACTCAGTCTGTAGCTTCTTCAACTTGAAATCAAGATAATAGCAGCATTTTACAACAGCACCTATGCATCGCGTATGGAATGAAGCAAGTGCAAATGTAATCGAACTGATAGCTCACCTTCAGCTTTGCTGCCTATGAAAAATATATCAACAGACAAGTCACCATAATTAACAGGGCGAAATTTGGCATTCGACCGCAAATTAGGAATCATGGATCCACCAACAGCTTATCTATAGTTCGCTGTAATAATTTAATTAAAACAGAATTACTTTTGGTGACCCAACTTTCGTCATGGGTCGGATCACCTACGCATATAAGATGGTTGAACATATGCTGAAACCTTCTCAAAGGAGTGCAATCTTGTGATTGTGATGCAAGACAACCTCAGCTGTTCGGTGCAGTCGTCGAAGGTGCCCAACAACCGCTAACCAACAATTTGGTCTCTTACGGATTGCGTTCGTGCAGTTCGATCTCTCCATCTTCCCCCAAATGCTCAATGCGCACGTGTAGCCCCATGTATATTACGCGATTCAGGCTTGGCAACCCTGGTTAAAACGCGGTCTGTTTGCACTGGGTATGCACAACGAAGGGCAACCAAGATTGTGAAGGGTAGTCTCTACCTGTCGTGCCATCTGCGACTGAAATCTCTGAGAGTGTACAGCGGCGCCTATCGCCGTCTACGGGATGAACTCATTCTTGGGTTACAGATCTTTAAAACTCCGATCAAAATTGCGGCATTTCCTGAAACTAAGACGCAACACAAATTTCAGTGTTTATCTGCTGAAGCTGGCCACGAAATACAGTCGGCTGGAAAGCCACCGGAACTATTTTTCACTACGAATTTATCACTCCTGTTGCGCTCTTTCGACTTTTGTCGTTTCGACGATCACGCTATCCGTTTTTCTAATACGACTAGACGATGCATTACAGCACCTTCTGTATCTTATTTGATTTCTGTTCACATATTGACAACAGGACGCAGACGAACATTTTACTCCTCAGCCGTTACGAAATCGGTGTAAAGGAATATGTATGCCAGTGTAAACGGACACACATGTGTGTTCTCGAA
>CALYDF020001996.1:0-49943 GCA_944474145.2 Dicrocoelium dendriticum
TAATCCCATCGCGTAGCCGCAGCGAGTAAGGGAAAGGGCTGTCTGAAATTCAGCACAAATGCTTACCGCGTATGGGCTCCGGCACACGACTGGATCGTTAGCGGAGTACCAATTCAACATATGATTGTCTGAGTGCTGGGGTGGTCTAAGTGATACTGATTGCGTGTTCGTCCCCATACGTGCAACTGACTCAGGAAACTTTGCCGTGCAACCACCGTTTGTGTGTATTTGGTGCTTATTTGATTATTCCTTTCTGTACTCTGGTTTCGTCTGAATTACTCAATAACTGAACTTGCTTGAACTTCTCCGTCTATGCCACTTACTGATGCTCGTTAGCTACGCGTTGTTATTGCGATACACCAAGAATACTGTACAAAGTTAATATTAGGGATAGTTAGCCGGTAGATGATCATAACCTTACGCCCCTAAACATTATATCAATTAACGCAGGGAGCAAGGTCTATTATTGCCATGCGTCCAACTGACCATATCGCCGAAATGACTGAAAAATGTTCACATCACCGCTGAGATGGCAGTAGTTTGATATCATGTGGCATACGTGTGGCGCCGTAAATGCAGTAGCTTCTTTTCATGAGGATATAAATGCAGGTCTATGCAGCATTTATCGTGTAACTCGACAAGCAAGCCAACTGCATCAAAAGGAACGGCACTAATTCCGCTAGCACTTGGCATAATATCAACAGGTTGGTCAGTTTCCGCTATATTCATCATGATTTGACTGCGCTGTAGCAAATTCCCAAGCAACATTGCGGATTTCCTGCATGCCCAGTATACCAACGCCTTTTCGATGAATATTAGCCCCTCTCCGGTGCGCAAACACCATCGTAGCATATGCGCTAAATTTAATAGATGGGTAAGTCTTTAAACAAACCGTTAGTACAACAGTGCCGTTTACCGGCATTGTAATTTTTCCTGCGGTACTCCTTTCGCAATTGGAATATTCGTAAACGCCAGTCATGTCTTTCATATATACTTACCTTCGTCTGCAATTGAGGACTTGTACACAACTTACATTTCTTTTTAAGCTTTGGTCGCCGATCGGCCTTTCGTGTTTGCGTGGACCAATGGAGTGTATGCCATTTACCACGGTTGTTGCAGAATTGGGCAGTGTTTTTTAAGATCCCGTTAAAGGAAAGTGTAAGGATTTTATTAAACCCCTTACTAAACCATAACTTCCGTTGAGTCCTGCAACTTAGATCTGTTTATTCGGGTTTGCTTGGCCCTAATTGTGCCATTCAATCGCACGTAAACAACCGCACACACACCAATGAATGGTTGGTTTCAACGCACGTTGAACAATATCACCGGCTATCCCGGATGCTGCCGTGCAAAATTTGACATAAAATATTGTAATCAAATTGTGACCAGCGCTTTTGATGATGGAGGACGCCAGATGGTACAGTGATGTACATGATGATGAGGTATCGTGCTGCCTGAAATGTTGGTGGCAGACACATAGACTGAGCATTCGCATTTCACTGTCTACGCAAATTTCACAATATACATAAGGTCCTCTTCGGTGGGGTTCACAAGGAAGCAAACGAACGATTCGTGAGTTGAATTCTTCCGTAATAAAAATGGTATCAGTTTAAACACACTAAAAGCCAGAGATAAATCCCATGAGACATACAAGCTGGCCAACTTGTAAGTGCATATCAAGTGTGAAGACTAATGATGTGCGTTCACTAATTTTGGGTGTCCTGATATTAAGATGAGACAATCGAAATGCAGGCACTAAAAGTTTGCCCCACAAACTGACATTTAAGACGACGTACTCCTTTACTTGGGTTCGTTCCTTGGTTACTAGTGAATAATTGGCTGCAATGAGTATGCCGTATCAGAAGGTATTCACTGCGGACTCATATATGTTATACTGACGATGGCATTATTAATGTATGCGTTAGGTACGCGATGTATACCTCACCGCAATTCTTGCAGTCCCCAAATGTCAGCATTGTCTACGAGGATGTTAGCTTCGTGGTCAGCAGATCTGCCGATTCAGTTGGAATAAACCCTCATAATGAAATAACCTCATAGCATTTCCAACTAGCTGCCATCCGAGACAAGTGCAGTTGGCAAAGATGTCCAACAGCTTTCAAAATGAAGACGTCACTTCTGAAGATATTAAAAGCGGCAGCATTTAATAAGTATCGATTTCATAAGATACAGCAAGTCTCTATAGTTAAATTACTTGCCGCAGTAAAATAACGAAAAATACGAGTGCACATGTGACATGTGGTTTCTTGTTGACAGTAATAGACAGCCTGGAGAGAGCAAGGGTATTCCATCTCAGCGATCTTGTTACTGGAAAGGTAACGTAAAGGCAAACAACCGATTTACGCAACTTTCGGCAATGCACAAAGCATTTCATTATTGCCGAAACTAGGTTCGCACATAGGTCGTTCTGCAATACTTTGTTTTACATTGCTCTATTTATTTTCGTACATCTTTTGGTTCTTGTAACCTATTTGAATTGATAGGTAGTTGTGGAAACTGGCATGCAGGAGGCAAGCGGTTTTCAATAATACGCCGCATTCAACTATTGTTGCATGGTTGCAGCGCAAAGTGGGCAAACCGTGGTAAATGGCGTGTACTCATATGGTCCACGCGTTCACGGAACGTCGGTTGACGACCACGCCTACAAAGAACTGTTAGGTTTCTTGTGGGCATCAATTGCAGATGCAAGCAATTACACTTTAATATATAACAGGCATTCACGTCATTTCCAATTGCAAAGAAGATACGATAGACCAAAAGATGCAAGGTCGACATTATGCAGCGTTTCGTTAATCGTTTGTTAAGTAAACAAATAACTAAATATAAACATAATTAATGGTCTTATTCCTCATCAGTGCGAATCACAGACTGATTGTATGATTTGATTAATTTGTACAGCGGGATGGCATTATATCTTTAATAATGGACCTTTGTACAAAACTACATATAGGTTTTTTTGAAAAAGCTAGCAGTGTGGAAGTCTTGGAGATATTAAGAAACTAGTAACAGTAGCAAACGTAGATTTAACCATCGGTTTGAATAATGTTAAACTGCCAACCATGGAATTGTCCCTAGGGGACCTGCTTCCATGCGTTGTATTTCTCGATGGGTTTCACCCTCACTTCCGTCTTCCAAATGGGTTTGTGCCGGTGTGGCAAAATAACAAATAGTCCATCAGCTGCTTAAAAATTTGTTTTCATATGGGCTGTCTTCTGCTTATATTATGGGAGATGAAGATTCAACCCGTTCCGTCATGAGGATCAATAAATTATGGCACCTTTTGTTATAATCCAGCGAGTAAGTAGCAGTAAGGGCATACTTATTTTAGTATACTTTATTGGTTTGCATACTTTTATATGTCACCGCAAGAGATCACCCAAGTTATGACGATCAATGAAACTACTATGGATATAAATTATGAGGAATTAAAATAACATCGTAATGAATACAATCGCTTGCTGGTTGGCCAATCCCAATTTGATGGAAAATATTGGCGAGTGAAGATGATGGCTCAGAGATTTCAGCTTTAAGTAGGTAGTGCATCGTCGAAACAGTACTGCAAAAGAGGAAACAAAATTGGTTAGCCAGGTTGATAGGAGTAAGATCTATTATACATACGTAATCAAGAATGCAAATATATATAGGTAAAATTAAAATATTGAGACAAGTAGGGGAAATGGCGATTTTTTAGTGTATCCAGGACATTTCTCATGCAAATCATTTAGAGTCCTTTTGGCTAAGTGTTGACCAGATCTTTGAAACAGTGAGGTGGATATTAATCATGATTTTACATTGTGATTATGTAGTGCAATTTCCAATATTCTACATTAACGCATAGTTTAAGGCGCGAAACCTAAGCGCATTTTGGCGAGAAACTTTTGTTTCTGCAATGTTCGCTCATGATTTCTTATTTCATAGCGCATGCAAACCTGCAACTTGATTGTGGTTGAGCAGTAAAGCCTAACCGTCGTAGTAAGTGGTATATAAGGTACAGCTTAGGTTTTATTCTGA
Organism: Dicrocoelium dendriticum; assembly: GCA_944474145.2. Taxonomy (NCBI): domain Eukaryota; kingdom Metazoa; phylum Platyhelminthes; class Trematoda; order Plagiorchiida; family Dicrocoeliidae; genus Dicrocoelium; species Dicrocoelium dendriticum. Next base: position 4,030 of record CALYDF020001996.1, read on the forward strand.
GCAGCAATAGTGGCTCCAGTTTTACATCCTGACAGCGCTCACGCTATGTAATAATGTTAGGCATGTTCAAAAACCTCTTTGTGAATAATCGTAAAATTTTTTCCAGTACTATGATATCCACATTTCTCAGCTGACCGTGATCCATCGTGCAGTACTATAGGTTTTGTTTACCATATTTGTTAAATTATTGAAGCCTGGAATTCCTTAAGATAGGAGTTCGACTTAGGTAGGCGATCCCAATGATGGAGGTAGAGTGCAAGAATATAGCGTTCTAAAAGTTTAAATGAGGCCGCATATTTTAGATCTAAGTCTCGGACTGCGCCACACAATAAACATGGTGTAGTTTAAGGTTAGGATGTACGGAGAAGGGCTACAGCCGTGGTACAATAGATTACACTTTGCAGTGGCAAAGTACAAATTCCAGGAGTTACTCAAGTGCTCCATTGCGAAAAGTCAGACTGAAGTAGAGGCAAAATTAGGACCAATTTGTCCAGGAGCCTAACAATACACAAATTTAACATCATCAGAGAAAAGGAATGGCTATTCGTACAAAGTTTAATCAAGGAGATTTTGGAAACTGTTTAAAAACAAAAACGGGCCTATCACGCTACCTTGAGTTACTTCACTAGAGATTGAAGTGGTTTCTGAAGTGTACTTACCAAAGATGAATACTTGCTTTCTACCCTCGAGTTAGGAGGACAACCAAACTAGAGACGAATTTGTGACACCTTAGTACTTAAGCTTCTGCAAATCAAGAAATATTACAACGACGGCACTTCCGGCGGCTCTTACCCTAGTCGCATAACCAAGATAATTTAAAGGACAGGTAGTGCATGACCTACCTTTCAAAAACCCGTGCTGATATTTACTGAAGGCTCATAGAACTCAAATATTATATTATGCGTTCATTATCCAAACTCACCATGATTCGAGCGATACTAGATGTACGGTGGATTGGGCAGTAATTGTTTATCACTTGCATAGATCCGCTTTTGAATCATGGTACTACAGTTTATTGTTTCCAGTGCGTAGGATACTTCCCGTTGAGCTTGAAACCTGTAAATACCTTTAGCAACTACAAGGGGAAGTCTGGACCTCTGTGCTCGACTAGATTTGGCGGGATGTTGTCAGGGCCTGGTGAGCATGTTGGCCGAACTAATCTGAGTTGGCGACACATATCCCTAAATGTGAATCTACCAGTTTGGTGTGTATTACTGCTTTGTGTAGCAGTTTGAGTTGAGGATCCGCTCTCGCATTAGTGCTGTAAGTAGACATGGATTAGTCCTTGAAGCTCGAACATATGATTGCACAATCAGGTATAGCATTTCCATCAGAGTTTACAATGGAGTTCCTCTATCTTGATTTTCTAATTTGCCTATGGTCCAAACTTATTGAGATGAAGCCTAACACGTTAGAATCCTTCAGTAGCTTTACCCCACAGAACATAAATTTGTGTGGTGATTATGGTATAAGGCTGTTGATATTCTGGTATGGAGCATCAGCAGAGTAAAGTAGTTGGATTTCCTTAAATTTTCATTATTTTATGAAGTTCGGTGGCTAATTTTGCGAGAAACCTGCAGGTGCAGCATTCTTGTTCGATTTCTTTGTACGTTCTGAAATCACAAATTTAACGCAAAGCTGAACACGGTGGTAGAAATTAGCACAATAAATTTGTAAATTCTGAGCTATGAACAATGGATTATAATTTTAAGACAATAAAATTCGAGGAAATTGATAAATCCACAAAACGTAGATGGTAGTTGCTCACTGATTCCACTGGTTTAAAAAGAAGTTGCAAAGAACAACCAACCATGTTATGATCACTACCAGGCAAATTGTCACTTATATATGTGGACACATATGAACATCCTACAGTAAATATCAGATCAAGTGTGTTACCAAACCGAGTAGGTTCTGGCACGCTGTACTCATCCCAGTCGACCAAACTAGACATAAGCTTATGGTGGTTTGCTGGTTCATTGTAAAAGGGCCATGGGATTTTGGCTTATTAAAATCCCCAGCGATTACTTTATTAGTGTGTGAGAAGTCGGTAATAAAATAAATACTGTCTATCAAGTCATCGGTTACTGTGAGTGCAGAGGATGAGAGTCTGTAAATTAAACCTACTTAAAGATTTGTTGGATTAATAGAAATGATAATCCACATTGAATCAGGAAGTTTTCGTATGATTAGTTCATCCAGAGGAAGAACCAAGTATGTGTGAATTATACAGCCACCACCTCTACCATAAAGGAGGTCATTACTATACATGTCATAATCCAGTATCCCGAACCAATGTGTCTGGCATCTCTGCTGAACACCATATTTCTGTTTTTAGTGATATGTCAGGAGGAGAAAGGTAAAGCATATTACGCATGAAGTGCATTTTATCTAACAAGGAACGGGAATCAATTGACTCTAAATGCAGTGTATTCTTAACCGTTAGGGTGTCTACAGAAATTTAGGTACAGGACCCCGATGAAGGGGTTTGTTTGAGAATGGAGTAGTGTTACTGAATACGAAGGACACATATTTGCCGGAATTAGTGTCATTTAGGGGAAGTGGCAAGTGCAACACTACTGAACCCCAAAATAATGTACGGAAAGGCGAAATACTGGTGAAATTTTGTACCACTGTCAGATTACAGTTTGCAAGCTATTGCATATAAGCTATTTGCCAGTTAAGATACTTTGCGAGGATTTCCGTTGTGCCAATTTCTCTCAGTTACCTGAATTTTACTAGCACCTGGCTCACAGGTTATGGAGCGCACAGGTTACATATTCAAAGGTTGCATGGTTGATGATATGTCAATTGTCAGCAGGTTTCCAGTGGTGAAGGCGTTTGGCGAAACATTTAAACTAAAGTGTTTTTCGTGCTTAGGATCATCCCCAAAGAGGCCATGTGAGGTTTCGCTACCAGCGTTCTTTACAACATGGCTGTTCCTCAGTGTTTTATCTATTATAGGTGCAAAGCTTTTTGAGAGGAGGTTTTTGGTTTTGTACCAGCGCTTCTATGCACCTGGTTGGTGAACGACAAAAAGTGAATAGAAATAGTCGCGTGCGCAACGGAACTTCCTTGCACGTTCGGGGACGAGTTGTGCAGTAATAGTGGGCTAATCTGACACTGATCGGAGTCCGATACGATGTCTTTCCGACAGTTGATATTTGATTTTAACGTTAGAGTCAATTCATTTATGGGCAGAGGGTCATCTAGGTCGACCAGGTGAGGATTTCCCCAGTTTTAGTAGTTAGTGAAACCAACTTTTCCCAAGCTGTTTGTCGGTATTAGGCTGGTTTGCAATATATTGTTAGTACTGATAAATCTGTTTTCAGTACCATCGATATGTAATCATTCTTGAGTGATACTTCGCTCCTACAGTAAAGGAAAATTTAGCAACTGTTTCAATTAAAAACTTAAAAGTACTGGACAAACCTGCTTCGAAGGCATTTGCAGCTTAAGAAACTGAAGTCATTCAATGTGCTCGTTTTTGGCCACCGCATAAAAGGTAGCCTCAAAAGATAATTTTTCGGAGTAGTGAAATTCCATGACAATTTTGGAGCGTTTAATGCGCTCATGGATCTCAAATGCAACATGTATAAAATGCCAAACTTGTCCAAGATGTTCTATATTTATGGCATCTGGAATGATAAAAAACTACTCAAGCGAGTTAAATTGCTCAAGAACTAGTTTAAGAGATGGAAAACTTTCCTACAATTCCATTAGCTGTAGTTCAGGAACAGAAACCGTTCCAATAGCCTCAGATGGCAATTTTGCAAAAACGGCAGAATGCTCTATACCAGAAATATTATGAGATGTATCGTTAGATTGCTTTTTAACTCCTACGCGAGATTTCGGTTTCACCTTCATCTTAGATAAGAAGTCTTGCATTTTTCAAAGCTTACGAGGACATCATAAGCAGATATTTGCCAGCGGTTTAGAGACTGCCTGTAACTTCTTTGAGTTTATTTTGTCTGAGTTAAATTGAGCTTTTATTGGTAATTCACTTTGTTTTATGGCATAAAAGCATGCTTGATATGAGCAAGCATTGAACTGCTGAGAACCAAGTGCACACTTTAAATTACAGTGCTCAAGACAAAGCAAACAGTTATCGGAAAACCGCCGAAGATACAAAATGGGATACTAGAGCCAACACCAATTGTATAATCTGCATAAAAATCACATAGGTAGAAAAGACCACCGATTCGAACCGACCGCAGGTAGCAGCGCATAAATGTCCAGAATCCGCAAATAATACTACGGAAGCTACGACGGATTGTGCGCTCCGGAGAGTGGTTAATATTAATCAGAAATGCAATGATCCAATGAGCATGACGAAATACGCAATCTTGCTTGGGAATTTGCTACAGCTCGGTCAAATCATGAGGAGTATAGGGGACACTGACCAACCTGTTGATATGATGCCAAGCGCTAGCGGAATTAGTGCCGTTCCTTTTGATGCAGGTAGCTTCCTTGTCGAGTTACAAGAAAATTGTTGCATAGACATGCATTTATATCCTCATGAAAAGAAGCTATTGATTTAACGGCGCCACACGTATGCCACATTATATCAAACTACTGCCATCTCAGCGGTGATGTGAACATTTTTCAGTCATTGCTGCGATATGATCAGTTGGACGTATGACAACACTAAACCTTGCTCCCTGCGTTAGTTGTTATAATGTTTAGGAGTGTAAGGTTATGATAACCTACCGGCTAAATATCCCTAATATGAACTTTGTACAGTATGCTTGGCGTATCGCAATAACAACGCGTAGCTAACGAGCATCCGTAAGTGGCATAGACGGAGAAGTTCAAGCAAGTTCAGTTATTGAGTAATTCAGACGAAACCAGAGTACAGAAAGTAGCAATCAAATAAGCACCGAATTCACACATAGAGTAGTTTCACGGCAAAATTTCCTGAGTCCGTTGCACGTATTGGGGACGAACACGCACTCAGTAGCACTCAGACAACCCCAGCACGCAGACAGTCACATGTTGCATTGGTACTCCGCTAACGATGCAGTCGTGTGCCGCAGCCCAGACCCGGTAAGCATCTGTGCAGAATTCCAGACAACCCTTTCACGCACTCGCTGCGGTTACGCGATGGGATTGTCTGGTCCTCAAGCCCCCAGCACAGCAACAGCCTGCGCATGCCACATCAGATGCGTTAGTGGATATGTTGTATACAATGCTGGCTTACGTAATGAAGACAATCAAGCAGCGTTTAGACGGTTGGGGCCTTCAATCTTTGGACCGTTCGGTTTGACATTCTCGTCAGCGGCTGCCTGCTTATGTTGTTTACTGAATGCAGTGAAACAGATTTCGTCCGCAACTGGTGTCACCCACAGTTATAATTCTATTTGATACAGGTTAAGTTAGACTCCATATTAAACAAGGCAGAGGCTAACTGAATTAGTTCTGAACCGCGCACAATGGTTTCCCCTTTTCACGAAACCGTCAGGCGCAGAGAAAACAAGATGCATGGTACAAGAATCTTATAAATGTTAATCCCAGTAGCGTTAGTTAGTTTAAATATCATGGAGTACTGTTTATCCCCTTTTAATACCACATCAATCAAAGCCTTCCAAAGTTAGATGTTTGCTTAAAGCAACGGTAATGGTACACTACCCCATATTTTACATTTAGCGTCCTGTAAGCTAGCAGCAAGCTCCGCATTGCACTACATTTGTCATATCAACCAGATATGCTCAGAGGAAGCGTCTGCATGTGAACTGCAACGCGTCTCCTCCACAGTACGCGAAAAAGACATCTGGAGAATATCGTAGCAAAGCACACAAAGGAGAATTTGAAAACCGAGAACAAGTGATTGACCGACGTGCATCCGAAGAAACGTTTACTTGCATGGCAGGAGAGTCAGATATGACCTTTTTCAATGGATAACATAAGTAGCACGCTGCTGAGCATGTGGTATGGCACCAATTTAAGTATTTGCTGTTTAACTCCACCCGAAACACGACAGGCACTTGCGCTTCACTTTAAGCACTGCCTGCGTATTTTGCTGTTGCAAGCACTCTAAATATATTTTGTATGCATGCTTTGTGGAGACAAGCTTCTCTTCCAAAGAGCATTCAGGATCTCGCTACATTATGCTGACCACATGTCGAATCTTTGCTTGCTCGTCGGCAGCAATGAATGTCACTGCGTGCAAAACGTACTCCTTACTTGTCTGCCTGCAATAGTTGTCCATGTCGGGGTTAGCTTGCGCAGATTCAGATGTAAGTTATTCATAACATTCTGCAAGGACATCGGTAAACGAGTAACAGCGTTTAGTTGGTATCCGCATTTGCCTTATTGACTCCAGTGAACAATGTGCGTCGCCACTAGTTATTGGCCCTGCCGTGTTGTCTTCGGCGATACTGTGACATTTAGTAATACGACAGTTTTTGTATCAATGGGTTGTATTTCGTTGTCGAGTAGTGCGATTACAGATGCTTTGAGGATAGTATTCATGTCACAAGATGTAATAGAGAGATTCCATCTGCGTTCATAAAAATGTCATTAGTACCATATTGAGAGCTCCTTGTGACTTTCAGACTGGTGTAGATCACCGGCCTGGAGTAACTGTGTCCAATTCATAAGTTGTTATTGTAGTCTAATATAGGGACAATTAGGCTCGACTTCACCAGTCTTTACTTTGAACGGGCGTTTGGTTTATCAGACGCGTAGTGCTTTAACAATAGTACGTTTTGCAATATATAACGGATGTTGAAGCATTTCGTCCTAATCCCAATTTTCCTGAACTGAAAGTGTACTTGACATTTGCGGTGCGTAAGAAGTCACTTTTTATCCTCTTCGGTTCAGCTCATGCGGAATGCAGGGTTTTTGAGCAGGCACGTGGGGTATAAAGTCAGCAGGCTTATGGGATCGATTTTCCATATCTTCGGTTTCACAATTCATGTTAACGGCTATAACGATATTAGGAGACAAGGTGGTTGAATGCGCCTGTGTGGCAGACATTATGAATTTGTGCAAAGAATTATCTCTTGGCGGAAATTTTATTATGGGCATATATATATATATATGTATATCAGGAACCGCGGCCAGTCAAACTACCTTCAAAGGAGGCAGATGACAAATATATGCACTCGTTATTTCTGCAATTGCCTCACAAGACCCGATGGACTCAGCGCCAATTCTACCCCTATGTAGCCTTGACACATCAGCCCTCTTCTTTCACATGGGATACCGGCGATCGCGGAAGTCACATTACCCCTACCCACAAGATTACTAGCAATGGGCTCGTTCACAATGCTCCCACACATATTTACGGCGTAAATTTTCCGCGATTACAATGCCGCACACAAAAGTGAGGCGAACGCTGATTCCACCATTTATAGTATGTTTTCAGCATTTGATTACCCCAGGTGGATTATTAACAAACGGTATTTCCTAAGCATGCTTGCACATTTAAACAAGCTGCATGCAATCCGGGTTACCGAAAATTGGTACCCTGCTGATATATTGCATTGCCATCCAATTACCCAATCCTTTAAAAACTTATTCGTAAAGATTGCTGTACATGAAAATGTGGAGGACGCTACATGTAACTGCATCACATATGTACAGCGGAACGGTTTGAATATCCACCGCTGGCAAATGTCACTGACTCTCTCTGGTTCTCCGTCTCAGGAGCCTCGGTTTTTAACATCTGACCGCAACCAGCCAAATTCATCAACTATGAATTTTGTCCGTATTACCTCAGTTTTGACTTTTGCATCGCAATTGACACAAAACGAAAGATAATTATGGTGACGACAACACACTGAAACTCTTCTTGTCTATACACAGAGCGTTCATTTATTCAGTCGGAGTGGGTTCCTATACCAACAAGGTTGACAAACACATTAGAATAATGTCAATATTGGGCATGGCTAAAGTACATACAGCCGTTTTAATGCGGATTCCTAGTAGCGATGGCAACTTGATACTCTTAACCTTTACTGTTAAAATGACCACTATGCGAGCACCTCCCACTACACCGGACGCAGTATGCACTGGAAACGCTTCCGTCAAATAATCCGGCTTTGCGTTTGGATGCCTTCTTTCTCTCCACCAATGCATACAAGATCGCAGGGCAATTTTATCATTAGTTTCAGCAAGACGTACCCATTTTTGCTGCACAAGGAAAATGAAGCAGTGAGGTTTGGATAGATGCAACCGAACGTTCGATGAGTCAGAAATCCAGCAAAGCTCTCGCACCCTATAAACGGATAGTATATTTTACAAGGATTCCAAAGATGCACCGACTCAGCCCTAAAATCAAGCACTTACAGTTGATTGGGAGAAAATAGAAAGATGAAGCAACCCTACGAATGATATATAATGCAAAAGCACTGGTATGATTCCTCCGTCGAAGAACCAATAAACGCTTTCAATTGATTACTGAACAGTTGGACGACTTCGAGGCTCATTTAGCTCTTCCTTCTCCACCTACATAACCTTTGACATTACCGCAACAATACACTAAGGCTCCATCTGAAGTGATATTTCTCTCCGCAATATCCACCAAACAACGTATTTCATTTAAGCGCGCTCGATTGTAGGAGGTGAGGCTTTCCCCCATTTGCCATGTAACTGGGAACGCCTGATATCTCACTGCACTTTTTTATATGTTTTCCGTTGCATTGTGATCCAAGTACTTTGCAGGTCAATGGAGAACTTTATTCATCAGCCCACGCTACAAGGGCTGCGAAAAGAAACACCAGATTGCCCCTAACAGGCCAGACCAAAACACTCCTACAATAGCCGGAATATTTGTGAAGTTGGGAACAATTTGTAGGGAAGATCATCAACACACCGAAGCTGATATACAAGCCCTAATATATTTTCCTTGATTAAAGATCTTACACATTCTGGTATCTGCATTACCTGAACTACATACCTGACTTCAGTAACTCAAAATATGCCGTGTTATATATATGCTTGCACATGCAGAATACATTTGATTGGGTGCCTCACAAACGGTTACCGATACAGTAATATTTATTTAAGACCGCAGCACTTTAATTGGTTGGCTAGCATCATACATGAATGGTCTTGCTAAAATAGTTACCATAATTCAATATTGGTCTTCCTTGTGCCCAGTTATCAGCGAGGTCAATCAACTATGAAAACTCGGTACATAAATTTGCCTTCTTTGCCTAAATATTAGCAGTTCTGTTAACAAACAGCATGACATTTTAGGTTTGAATGATATAACATCTGTCCAGAGTTACTGAGGAGTTCAGATTCCGATTAACTTACCACAGATTAAAGAACACATTCATTCACTCGAGAATTGGTGCGACAAGCAGATGATGACGTTTTAGACTCAACAGTCACGTATTTCATTTCGCAGTCGCCAAACACCCTAATATCTAGCACACGCAACAGCAAATATATCTGCGTTGAACAGCCTTTTCGTGACTTCGGAATCAGATATTCATATACATGTATATTTTAAGAATATATTGAGCACCAGATAGCACGAGCCAGAGATTCCTTTACAAACATGTTGCATAACATGCATACGAGTACAAGTGCAGTTGAACTATTTGAAATCTTTAATCGTCATATCCTGGTCTAGCGCAGTATAATCTGAGGCAATATGAGGAAATGAGACAGAACATCGATAGAAAGTCTTCAAACGGCATTAACTAAGCAGCTATTGGGGAAACATTCTATCATCGACGCTCGGGTGCGAAGCCAGCACGTCCATCTCGATCTGCTTTAGCTTCAAGATACCTGCAGACTGCTGCACAAGCTGATTCATGACAATACCCATTGCATTCGTTTCACCTTAACCTTGAGGCGCAATTACACGCAAGACTTAGGTAACGAAGACCTAACCCTAATACAACTACGATGTAAGACAAATGGTTCCGTCTACCCTCCGTCTCACTTTATATGCTTCTCTGTGAAACCGGCTGTTTTTCACGATCAGGTTTTTGAGATTTTTCCCTCATTTTGCGGTAAATGGGGAAGCTACTTCTACCTGGACACCAATATGTCGATTTTCTTGGGGAGGATCTGCTGACCTTCCATTCAATGGAAACACATAAAACTACTAATGGGAGTAATATTACCAATTCATGCATTGCAATTGGTCCTCAGTGTCTAAAACATACACAAACTGCAAATGTGCTTCCTACCATCGCATAAGACCAATGTATGGGGTAAATGCCTTGATCGAAAGGCATACCAATATAAGAAGATAACTTGATATTGATCTTGTAATATCATGATGTCACCTGTGCGTTTATGTTCTGCAACAAATATTATCAAAGCTTTTAACTTGATGAAAAATTTGCGGATTATGTTTAACATTACTATTAGTGTTATTATTATTCCCTTTATGCGGTAGATTATTTTGACCAGAGCAATCCTAACTTAGTGCCTAAGTGTGTCATTGGCATTGTGCACCTTGGATCAATCATATATCGTGCGCTGGATAAGTTACGGACTGCTCGGACAAGGGCTGCACATTTGGCACAGGGAAACCTCCTACCGGCCTGGTAATACTACGTAACAATTGTGACTATTTACAAACAATCTCTGTTAAAGGGTACTGAGGTAGAGCGTTCATACACCTCAACTTAGGTTGAGCAGCTACAGTCAGACGAGTCGTCGGTAACCTATAGCGTTGACACACTCATCCCTCTCTGCCTTCCGTTAACGGCCATGATTCGACATACTCGGGAGCATATCTGTCCCACATAAACACATATATTTATCATTCTGCTTTCATACGGTAAGTCCCATTGACTTATGTCCCACGACTATTGAGAATTTCACTGATACTGTGTGCATGTAACCCAACGGGGAGTGAATGAATTGATGCCCGTATGCACTTGTATGCACAACATTTTTGTTGATTTCTGTAAAACACTAAGTTATTAGAAATATGCATGAAATCGCCGCTACAATTTTTCTATATTCATTACCTCATCCTTGTCAGTCAACCCAATACATAGTATAAATGAATGTTGTAGGCATGTCGAACCATTTTTGTTACTCCTATGTTAAATTATATCCTAAAACATTTTTACCACATGTAGGAACAAATGTTGAAATTCTGGGAATACTCATCAATCTCTCTATCGGTTGCCGAATTAGCACATTCGATTGGAAAGTGAAACAAATATTTCCTTATTTTATTGCTTAGAAATAGGGCTATTTTTATAGCATAGCGTTGTTTCCACAAATTGCCGCAGTTCAAATGCGACTGCATGTAACTTTGACGCAATAGAAGTACGCGATATATGTATTTTAAAAACACTGCGTTAACGCAGTACACCAGTTATTTAGTTGTAAACTCCACTCTTGAATACTTATATCTCTGGTACAGGAAACTATTTGGTAGGTTCTGCAACAAAAGTTATTTCATATCTGTCTTGAGTATTCAATGCAGAAAATGTCACACATTTGTTATTATTCGCTATAAATATTACTCCAAGAATTCATCTGTGACCTTTAAGGTAATCAATCTGACTAGATTTGTTGATTGACACTAGTATTAAAGAATACATTTTGTTGATTTATTGACCCATTGTTGTCATAACTCACCACAAGTTTGACCATAATGGCTGGTCGACACACTAGTGACCAACACACAGTTGCCCGATATATCATTTATCCGTTCAGTGATATGTTTGATAGATTTGTGCACGTTTTCCGATGGCAACTCGAGAAAAGGATAAATTCGTAGCCACAGAGTAATCATATACGGTCCAATTCTCATTGGCATCTCAAATCGATCCGTACCACATTTTTCTATTGTTCTGACTTCAGGTAAATCAACAAACATTTCCATGATCTGCGAAGAATGATAACACCATGTGAAACGTAAGCTTGTGTATATGATAACAATACATTTATTTCTAGCTTAGTTCTGCGTGCCACCAGTAGCAGTTGCTGAGAGTTTCGAATAGGACCGCTAGTAATTAGAAGACAACCGCTGCATTAGCCCAGGACCAGGGACAGTTAAATATCATTTCCTTGGCACTAGGAACGGTTTTGTTTCACTTATCAATTGCTTACCTTAAGCAAGTCATTGGACAACATTCAGTATGCACCAAGCAAATAAAGAGCATATGTGGTTGAAGTGGTTAAAACCCCAAAAAGTGCCTACCTCAGTAGTCCTGTTTACAAGCTCCAAGACATCCAGTATCCAGTCACATGCTTGACACAAGTGTATACATCATTCGGCATTACGCAAATAACATTGACTACTTTTTATTATTCACTCTCTGTTAATATTCTCTAGCAGGTTCCTGCCTATGTACCGAACATTTGAGCGATATCGTTGCAAGTGTGTATATTTTTATATGTTTGTTTTATAATAACACAAGGTAATGAATATCTGTAACTTACACCTACGTCTGTAACTAGAGCTTCAGCAAGGTATAAAAGTGAAGCTGTCTTATATCTAGTCATCACAGGAATGCGCTTTTATACAACCTAGAAGCTGTAGTGCACAAGATTTTGACATGATATAAAGCGTCATGGTTGGGGAAATAGTGTAAAACAGCAGCGTAAGCAATACGCAAAACAAGCATTTATCTATGTGATTTAAAACAGAAAATTCCGAAGATTTGGATGTGAGACGAGGCCATCATTTCGTGCATCCATATCAATACAAATACATGCAACCTTGGAATATAAGCAAAAATTGTCAAAAGTTACAATGCTATGATGCTCACCGAGGAACGCATGAGTGCTACACTGAAAAGAATGCACAACGTGGTGGCATTGCGGTGCTAATATCGACTAAACTTATGCTAATATGTTCTACTGAAACGCCGATAGAAAAGCAATGCATGTCCCCCCGTTACTACAAATTCACATGTAGTTTTGAAGACAGGTACTTCTGGAGCAGTGACCGAAATCCAGGTGTCAAAATCCATGAACTCATCCAATACGACTACGAGGCCGCATGGGATTGGTGACGCTGGAACCAGTTGACTCGGGAAAGCGAGCTACCTCAACCGTGATCCGTCAGTGACTGACATCTGGTTACCGAGTCAATCCTGATGAGTTGTTCACAGTACTGATGCGCGACAATCGGCTCTTATTACTTAGGCTATTGCAGGTCATCATCCTTGGCGGCAAACGACTAATACTGTGCTTTGAAACTAGCTGATATTGGATCTAAGTATACCGTGGTAGCCCATCCGTCTTGCTCTCTATACTGACCGTTTGTTTTTGTTCCAAGCTTTCATGTATTGTGATTAATAAGAATTCAAGTAATGACGGCGTCATCTCACAATCTACGTCTTCTGATTATTTTGTTTGCAAAAGCAAAGTCCATGATCTCTCTTACAGCCGTTGTCAAGGAATAGCTGATTATAGACGTTTTGAACTGTTAAATGGTTCCCTATATTTGATCGAACTAACCATCAGACTACTATAAAATATCATGTTCAAGGCAACCATCTACCTATTTGGACCTTTCACAAAGTGTGTTAGCCTGAGTTGTGAGGAATGTGGTGTCTTAACTGAATAGCCCACAAGCAGATGCACGCAGGTAATGGTCGAAATGCCCGCAGAGGGCATCGTTAAAGCAGACATCACTTTTGTCTGCATCTGGATTAAAACAACTTTGGGGTACATAAATCCCCACTGGTGAAAATGCGCGACATACTTTTAGAAATAAAATACGTAGAACACGCCTGAAATGATAGTCTCCGACAACATTTAAGTGTTCCGAAAATTGCAGGAACGCAATTAACAAGAATCGATTCGAAAACATATTACAAAAATTCCGGAGAGCACTACGCATCATTTTCTAAAACAAGTTGTCGCCCACATGCCCGGGAAACCCTAGTCATCCGCGTCTTTTTATAGGGACTACACAATAGTGCGTATTCATCTTTCCATCACGATCTGGACCCGTGGTTACATGCGATTTGAGCTTCCAGCCAGCAGCTTATGCGAATTAGCCACAGGGGGCAGCCAAAGCATCAGGAGAAGACCCATAAATGCACACTACATTAGAGATCCAATAACGTGAAACGGCGAGCTATTCCTTTTCCAGGAATGTTCGAGATCAAACAATGCATAAAATCCCACAAAACCTATTATTTGAAGCAAGATTGCTTTGCTCTTGCATATTTTCAATAATATTAAAAATTTCCTCCTCCGGTCTCACGTAATGGAAGTCAAAGTTTTGCTTCATGGGAATATCAAGTTGGCAGGTGTGTATTCACTATAACGGCATTGAGATAACACTTTCTCACGCACAAAACATCAGCCAATAAGTGAGATTGCGCTGAAATGCTTCATGCTGACATAATTATTAGTCCGTTGGCAATTTACTGCCACATGTCTTGCGCGTAAGTTAATAAGTTTGATTACATCGCAAATATAGTACTTGGACTTATTCATCTTTCATATATGTAACTACTTGCAACATATGGAATATACTATTTAAATGTGTAAGATTTGTTCTTGCCGAATTCAGGAATTCAAATGTACTTGATTTATTCTACTATTATTATATACAGTTTTTAGTAATCGAATGTAACCGGTTTAAATCGACTCACATTTATACACACGGAATGATTCAGGGTTTTCCAATGGTAAGTGTAAAGCATTCTTACAGTATACATAGAATCTAAAATAATTGAAGGAAAATGTTGAAAAGTTTTTTTAAACACTAGCGGTGCGAAGCGTACCTATGTTAAACAGAAACTACAACTTTTCTGGCTGCTGCTCACTTTCCAGCTATTTATCGCGCCAAAGTGAAGTTGCGCACCTACTAACGAACGATGATGGAATGAAAAACGAACACTCCACGATATTAAAAGTTGGTACATTAATTACGTCTTACTTACCGTGAACCATATCTGAATACCACCAATTTGGTCCCGACACTGTATCACATGGTCTGTCAGGTGGGCTTAAAAGGTTGTTGACGAAATGGTGTCTTTCAAAGTTATGTCCTAGTTGTGGAAATTCATGGAATGCCGAAGAATCCACGGAAATGCGATACGGTATAACTCGCACTTTCTGACCAAATGCAGTCGAAATTTGAGAAATACAGGTATGCAATCCACCACTCTCCCATACACGAGGGGATCGGTTTTCAAGCTGAACTCAATGAACATTATTTGAGCTTAATTTCGTCACAGAAAAAAGTAAACCAAACTGCTACATAGTTTACTAAACTGGGTCTCACCAAGGAGCATCCTGTAACATTTTCATCTTTCGTAGATTTTACGGTCAATCGGACACCGGTTGCTACAAATTGCAAATTATATATAATCATGTAATCTTATAGCTGATATTAACACAGTAGATAGGATATACCTTTTATCAATTTAACTGGTTAGTTTATGTATAAGTGCTTGGAATAATCCAGAATGCGATGCCATATCCGTTAGTGTGCTATCTAGAAAATTATCACATTATTGTTCCGAACAATGCGGATTCCTTCTACAGCGAACCTGCACACAAACTGCTTACTCGCTACCAAAGAAGCAAAATTGATCCACTTGGATTTGTCGAAGGCAATGTACCTTCCAGAACGTCGTAATCTCAAATTCGGGCTCCAGTCATACATACATTCATAATAATACACGGTTCTTAACAGTTAGTGCACTCTGTTGTATTTAGGCTTGATGCATAGTACGCTTTCTGGGAATCAACATCCAGCCCGTAACTTGGTTCAGTGCCAGCATCTTTGCAAGTGTGACTAAAGAAACAGTGTGCATTGTTCCACTCAACTGACGTGTTATTACGTGTGAATTCACTACCTTGTGTTGCCTGGTTAAAAAGATGTCTGATTAATATCCTATGCTTTAAACCCAATGACATATTTTTTAATCGTAATATTTAAGAAATTGATCTTTTAAATTACTGTTGGTTTTATGTTACTCGTAATTGATGCGCATACAATACAGTCAAACTAGAACTCAAGGTTGCGTAGAAGCTAATATTCAACACATTGTAATAGACAAATACAGTCGTGAGAATACAAAAGCAGCGCTTGGCAGTACTATAGGGAATGCCTGACTGAGAATAGGTGACTCCGGAGCAGTGGAACATTGTTACCACATAAGATCGATTGCCTCGTCCATCAACTGAAGACAGGGGTTACAGCAGCCGATGTCACGAATGAGATCGCACTTGGCCGCTGCCATTATCTGAGGCTGAGGAGTTGGCGTTTGGCCATGACAAGAGAAATGCCTGCGCAACAGCCTTTTATTTGCAAAACTCCGGCTGCATTACTCTGAACCAACAGCCTCATCTTCCCAGGAGGATAATTCTAATCATTTGGAGTACATATTGACTAAGGCTACTGCCATCAGTCGGAGTTGAGTAAACGAAGGGCACTTGTACAAACGTTTTCCTTGTAATCGCCAAACACCAAATCTGCAGTGTCGGATAATGGCGGCGGTCAGGTGAGATCTTCTTCATACCATCGGCTGTTGTAACGTCAGTCATCAGTTAATCGATTTGGCTGGCGATGGAATGTGGTTGCATGGTACAAATGACTTCGAGTCACTTATTCCCAGTCTGGCCTTTAGTGGCTTAATGTAATGCGTTGCTTTTACTTCTAAATATCTAAATTGTAATTTTTCCTTACCTTGTTATTATATCTGTTAGTCAAAGTAATCACAATGCAAAATAAGGAAAACTGGAACGGGGGTATATTTGGACTTATTTCAATAAGAGGGTTTTATGGAAATATAGGTGGCGCAGTGAGTATGACTTTTTCATTTGCCAGTTTTTTCACAAGTGACCAATTTGCAAAAGTAGTACGTATCCTCTTTAGTAGCGTAAGACACTCAGAACAAAACTGTTGACATTTGCATGGTGTCTAATTCAGAGCAGCAATCCTTCCACTAATGCTAATAATAGCCATATTCACAAGATAATAACCAACAGTTAAAGAACCTTACAGAAGGGTCGAACTACGTGCTTTAGTAATAATTTGAACGATGTTTCCAAGTATTCGCGGTTTGAAATGTTTCTGTATAATTGCTTAGTGTGTCGTACATAAACTATGAATTTGATAAGGTTTCAATTTTTTTAGTTTTCTTCAACTTGGAGGTTGCTTTGTAGCTGCCTCAAGTAAAAGAAAAATGGTAAAATAGTTTCTTCGATTGTTGATATCCGGAGGAAAAGATTCAGTGGTGAAAACAACAATGTGGTGTTTAATTTAAGAAGATAATTAGTTAAGTTAATTCCAGTCTGTTTTATTACTATTACTGACAGAATGACACTGTGAAAAACTCAAAGTATTCGTAGGATTAATTTGAAGAATTAACCCAAATCAACTCAAAATTCACTGAAAGTATCACCGCACAATCTTTCTTCATTTCCATTGAAATCTTTTCGAATATTATAGTTAGTCCATGAATCATTTTTCGTTACAAACAACGCTCGAAATATGCTTTGGCTGTGGAACCGTCTTATGGAAATTTTGTTAATTCTGATCCTTAATTCAACGACCACCTCAAATCTCCTATCTTATAAATCAAATGCAGTGAGTTGGCACAAGAAATGCAAACGCAATTTATGTAGATTTCATAACTTACACTATCCATTCTAGAGTAAATTACAAACCATGACTTACTAAATGTTTCAGAAAATGTTGGTGTGTACAATGATACGGTTATTATCCATGCCAATAGCATGGACATTCTACCAATAACTTATTGTCCAAATTATATCTGTTACCTCTGTTCACGCATTATATACTTCCTACATAAGTCCACCTGTCCGTATTCATTGGCTGTGCGAATGTATACACTTAGTGGTCCACCAATTGGTCGAAATGTTTTACTGAAACATATTTAAATAATCCTTTATTTAAAAATGAAATCGTACACTTGATTGTTACGACTGGTGGTATTGTTGCGCGTCAAGAAATAAATGTGGCAAACAATCACTCTACGGCTTGCAGATTAACAAAATATTTTGTATAATGGGTGCACGACTGTAAAGTATTAAAGCCATACAGTTAAATGAAACCAACCATTTCACCCTGAGTTTAGACGGCGTTACTTGTAGTCAAGTTATCTACTCGTATGAGGAAGATAATGGTTTTGAATCCCGTAGGTATCTGTTGGTGAGTGTTACCAACCAATTCCCATTGAATATAAACGCCGTCTTGTGCTTTTCTGTATTTGTGCTTGCTGTCCGCTTGTGTCTAACTGCAAAGAAAATTTACAAAACACCGTTTATAATCTGTAATCGCTCTTGCAGCTCACGCGCTATCTCGCTTGGAGGTATCATGTAAAGTCAGTCATACCCATGTGTCCAGCCCTGTTCTGTGCACGTTCACAACCTGCATGCTATTGTAGGATGAGCTGCGCCATATCGCGTTAAGCTATCAACCATGGTTGTCCGTCTCCATCATCCATCACTCAGTATTATACGTCAGAGAATCATAATGGTGCGGTCATGCGCTTGAATCCAGTGTGACTTTCTGGGTGCGCTCTACTAGCTTGTCCAAGTAGAACGGAACAGCAGCCTAGCGCTTTCCTGCTTGCACGGTGGCTCTCTGGCTGTGTCCAACTGCGACGAATGCTCTCACCTACAAAGTAAACAACTTAACATTCTTCAGCTTGCAGCTAGTACTATCTTTGCCAGCTAAGGCGCGTACATTTATACAGCTATTACCCTAAAATCCGCGTGGTTTCCGGGCTTCAAGATGCGAAAACTAATACATGTATTTCAGTTAAACCACGCTATGTAACAACATGGAAGTAGCTAAGTGCTTCGTCCAACCAAATGTTAAATAAGGCTAGCGTCGGTGCATAATAAAACGATCGAGAACGAACGTTCCACGGGGGCCGCGCGAATTTATAAGAAAATATCCAGCACTACAGGGGGTTGTTTTGCTATGACAGTTTCAATGGGTACCCTCAAAAAATTGCGTTGATAACAACTTGCGTTAAGGCAAAATCAAGTATGCAGTCGTAAGGTTGTCTCGTAGTCGACAGTGCCATCTGCTGAATATTAGAAAAATTTTGGCTTTCGCTCCATCTCAATGACCTATTTAAATGCCAAGGTTAAATAATGTAAATCGCAGTGTGCTCGTATTTTAACTCTGAATGCCAGTATTATGTTGCCTATTCGTTTTGGGGGTGAACATACGCACTAGGGTCTTTCGATATAATCAGTTGTCCATTTGTCCAAACGCTCGTCGTAAATCCCGACGTGTTGGGTAACAGTATTTGACGCCTTTCCCGATTGCCGAACACAACCCAAGCTATCTCGTACCAGCAAGCCGTTGTCGCATACAAATATAAAAACTGCAGCACTTGTGTTTATATGCTGTAGAAGTAGGTACTCTGGTGCCGTATATAGAGTACTTTGTACGTGTACATGTTAGAACGCGGCAGATATTGGGTTGAACACTGATGTAGCATATCGAAGTCATATTATAGCAAATTCTAGTGGACGTCCACCAGAAACTTGCGCGATATTTTTGTAATGGAATGCGCAGATCTGGTCAAGTTAGCCTAGCCGAACGTTACGCGCAACCTGAGCAAGCTTCCTGAACAAGCGAGTATATAGGTAACGTGATTAGTCCTCGTAAACAGACACCGAAACGCACACAAATGAAATACTAAATATATTTCTGATTTATTGTATCCATAGTGCAGTTGAACTGCTCCCTAAGGCACTGCTTAGCAACTGTAGGTCAACTGCACATCATGTTTAACGCATTTAATTAAACCCAGCATCATTCTGACGCACCAAGCTCGGGCAGTGACCTGGACGTAAGCTACTCCAAAACAGCCAATGACGGTAGATGTACCAACCCTTGTATGAATGTATGAGTTAGAGCTATGTGCTGGAGACGCGTGAGCGGTTTAGAATCCATTCTACAACCGTGTCTAAGCGGAAGCTAGTTCTACGCAGCTAATGGATACAAGGTTGTCCAAACATGTGGTGCAGCTGGGTGGAGGGTTCAATGTACGTAAGTGGACTACCATACACGTAAAGCATGCCTTCCGAATGTATAGGTTGGGAATGGGGAATGAGAACACGATAACGCGACAAACCATTAGTGACCTCATGGTTACCATAAAAGGTGCGCTGCGTAAGGTTTTGGAAGACCTACCACTGCTCAGGCATAGAACGGTACTTTGTCCGGATGGCAAGGTAATCACAGTTGCATAGCTACGAATGATGGGGGCCTTGTGACGGGACTGCGAGTAAAGCGAATAAAGGGACCTGCGCAATCGAAATACAAATTGGAAGGTGGCCGCGTAAGATTATAGCGAGCTGTCTTGAGCAGCGTTCTGTCAAGACGGCTAGTGCCAAAACATTACCATGGCGATTTTGTTACAAGGCGAGTAGGCCCTGCTTTCTTATCGCAAGCGTCGCTTCCCTTATGGTGGATGCAATACACCAATTTGGTGGTCCCTGAATCAAACGCGAAACTGCGACTGGGCTGTCGGCCGTTTGCATTGACTGATCTGTGCACACATGCATGGGCGGACTGGTGCGGACGGAGCGCAAAGGCAACTGGTACGCAAGTCGGTGCGCATCAACTGTATTCTTATCCCGTACCCAGTTTTGTGTTATGCTCGCGCATGGGAGTGACTCCATCGTTGCTCAGCATATTTATTTAGCCATTTCACCACCTCTACTCTGGCAAAGGTACTTGGCCGATACAGCACATAAGCGAGCGACACCTCAGTTCAATTCTACTGTGGGTGTACCTGCAAAGCCCACAAATCCGCGAGGTCGCTAACGCTCCATTTTCAAACTACCGACCTGTGGACATGTAGTCCACAATCGGAGATTGCAGTAAAAAGGTATAAAACGGGTCAAGTAGATAACTTTTTATATATGTCCCACCGGATGGCTATAATGAAGAGAGAATATTAAATAATTAACGTAGCAATAAAATTTAATGTCACATGGTGATTTAGTAGATCTATTTATATGATAACTGCTATATATCCAGTTAGTTGTACCTAATCGCGCGCCATATTTTGCATCTTCTGCGCGAAACGGGAATTTTGAGAACATAAGCTTCTACATATACTCCGCTTTATTATTTCAAATACGAACATCAGAAGACGAAGGTCATGGGCTGACACTGTTAAGACGACCCACCAGCGCTCAGGCAGGTACGGCGTATCCGGATATCAAGAGAGTCACAAGTGTAGGACTGCGAATGATCGGGGTCTGGGGTGACCAAACGTTATGGCGTGTTTGTGAACAAAGTGACATAAAGGACCTGCGCAACTTGCTACTGAACTCTGGGTTGACGGTTATCCCTTGTTTATAACAGAGATGTTTTGAGTGTTACTCTGTTAGAACTGTAATATTGGATTGGACAGCTGCAATATTGTTGAAAATTTAGCATGCACCGGTTTGTTACAGCAGGCGTCTCTTACTATTTGGCTGTTATTAGTCTGATGTCAGTTGAACGTGACATGACAACAGACTTTCTCCCTGAAATGCAACCTAGTCGGTGGTTGGTGTTTAGGAGCATTTGCCACCATCTCCTGTAATTTGAGTGCGTGCAAATTATTGAGCACTTAGCAAACGGTGCCTGGATGGAGTTATTCTTTGAATTAGTGGATATTTGAACAGCATTTCGCGGGTTACACAGCTGCAGGCGTTGTTGTACTCAAGAGAACACTGACCTGTTGAGCTGATTCTGTTGTCTAGTAATAAGATTATAGAACGTTCGAGTTGCGGCATTAAACCTACGGTAGATCCCGAACTACATGAAGTGTTTTCAAGGTTCTTTTTAGCGGCTTTAGGACGCAACATTATAAGAATGATATTTTCTTGAAGCTTCTGGGCAAAAGAATAACATGCGACAGCCAGACATGTGTTGGACCCATTTTCTTGTTACTGGTGTGATGCTGCCGTTTCCAGGTATAGACCACAAATACATTTGAACGAAACGGTGGAGCTCCTTCGTGGTTCGGATAGTAAGAGAAAACACTCAGACGCCTCCTTTTACTTTAAAAGCACTCTCCTGATTTCTACCCAGCCTCATTTGATGGGTAAGGACGAACGGTCTGCTCATAATTTAACATTTTTTCAAGGATATCAGATGTCAAAATAATAATTTACATAGTTAGTCAAGTTGTCACAATACATGGGCATGTCAGAAGCAAAGGATGCACAAATGTGTGTGGATGAAGCCATTCCACCAGGTCGATCGATTGTCTATGCATAGTCCTGCCTCCATATGATCCTACTTACATCAGCTCAATAATAACCCTTTATAATCAACCATAATAAAATACATTGACAACATTTTCCTGAGCAGCAACTACAGACACGCCGGTCTTGCTCTCAGCTAACAAAATCATCGCAATGGCCACAATATTCGGTCCAAAGCTCGTCAGCTGTCGATTAGTGTATCGAGTTTCCCTATTATATTTTTCTAGACCTAGAGTCAGGTACGGGTAGCTTCGTTCATAGTACTCCAAGCAGCATACTGAGAGTGGTGGGTTCCACTATGCTACATCATTGAAGTACCAAGGTATGGCAGCCGTAGTTCTGCCAAGTGACAGGCTGAAAAACCTTGAGTGGACGAACGACATAGTTCTTTTTTGTCAGCCCTAGGGGCGATGTATGAAAACGGAATCGATTAGCACAATTCTACATGTGATTCGCACCCTCGTAGTGCAAAGTATTCTACTAATGTTAGACCGATCTACCACGTGTGTTTAATATCCTTATAAAGGAGGAAGTACAAAGGTCATCCGTAGGGTATTAAAAATTAAAATAATAAGGGTGGTTTACCAGAAGGGTTAAAACGTCCGTTCCACATGGTGCAATCGATTGACTCACTGCTCACAGATAGGAGGACTTGGGGCTTGAAATCGACTTGCATAATGTCGAAATCTTTAGGAAGGTTTTCCCATCCACACTCCAAATACTGACTGCTGAGTCGTCGGAAATTGTCAAAGCCAACTGCTGTCTAGACAGTGTAGAGTTTGTGTAGTTATTGAATTTGTGGCGGGCTGTCTCAACCACGCCAGTCTGAGGAGCGTTGGAGGACTGACCGGTGGCAGAGCGCTACAGTAAAACACGCCACTGAACCTTTTCCAACGGAGCGCATTTAAACATTGAAAGCGCAAGGATGGCTGGTATGCAATAATCTAGAATTGGACGGATGTACGAAGTGAACAAAGGTGGAAGATTCACAGCATTACGGTGGTGAGAATAAAGTAAATAAATAATGTATATTATTATATATGCACATTGTACCAACTATAGTAACTAGCTAACATAAAGTTTGAGTGCATTATAAATATGTCGGTGGCATGTAAAAAATGTATCACTATGATTGTTACATAAATAGCGTATATGTAGAAATGTAGCAGTTTTATTGCGTGAAGTATATCTTTTAATATATAAACCACTATCCTTAATGCTCCTTACTACCTGGTATTGTGTTGTATTAAGTCACTCTCCTTTTATAAATGGTGTATCCCATACCTACTTAGCGATAAGTAAAGTTCAGTTTGAATTTTACCGCGACCTTACAAGTAGTACATATTGACATTATTACAAATACATTTACATAACTGCTTATTTACATAACCTTGATTGATATTGGCTTATTACCTTTGTAATCCATTGTTTTACTTTTGCTATGTATTATATTGATTGTTTGTCATTCTAGCTTCAAACGGGAGGGACCGGAGAGATATATCTTATCAGAACAACACAAAAATTGAAATGTTTCATGCGAGCCAGCGGATAAATGAGCAGTTAGTAATGTAAACTGTAGCATAGCGCACTCCAAGAATCAAAAGACAGTCTGGGTAACGATCAGAGTCTGTTACTAAAGAATCACGGAATAACATTATACTGAACACAAATGGGATATGTTTGTTTACCGACATTGGCCGCTTCGATTTTCGTACTACATTGCGTTCATTCGTCCAGCACCGTCCGCATTAATTCGCTTTGTACCACGGTTGGGAGCAGCAGCTCCGGTTTGTAGGATTCCTGTGTGGTTCCTACCTCATACGGGTGTAGGTATCCCAGCTAATCCGATTCAGAAATGAGCCAAACGCGCTTATTGCTCTGGATTGCAAACGTGAATACCGGACTTGAAAATCTGCCATCGGATTTAACTTCGTTCCGCAAAAGCTCTTGAAGGCACCATACCGGCCTGTAGTCGCACCTCGTGATTGGATTAATAAATATACAAATTTACACACAAGTTGGCGCATTGTACCAAACATTTAGCCTGGCAAATTTTCGAAATCGCCTGCAGTGCTCTCAAGTTAGCGAGGCTATGAACGCTGCATTGGCGTCTGTGACACTATCATTGTTCATGGGACGTTAGCCAGTGCGCCAACGGATGGAAGCCCACAGCATAAGCGACAGACTGTCTAACGAAAGTCTTCCTGCACCATATTCGGTTCTATTTTGTTGCCTATCTGATGGAACATTCGATGATTGCTCTCCAAACAAAACGTCCTATGGGTAACATGTGATGCCTGTCTAAGGAGAAGATCCCAGCCGCTGCATGATCGAAAGCTTAAGAGGCACCCAGTGCGGATAGACACACAGACACATCAGGCAACCCAGCCAAATAATCCTGCAGTGGACCAATGTTTCAGCTAGTCTTAGAAGTAGTCATATGCGCATGTTGTGACTCAGGTTGTTATCGAGTTGGCAAATACTCCGAAATAGTTTGTAGGTACATTTGTAAGTAATACCGGAGGCATTGTTGAAAGAGGGAAATTGCTCCGAAAGCTAAGCTTACTACGCTTATGCAATGCCCGTTGGCCGATCATATCCGGGCCATAAGGTCACTTGGTATTTCAAACTTATCATTCACTTGGAAGTGAAGTGTCAATAACATGTTCAAACGCAGGATTGACATGCACCTAACGACCATAACATAACGACAGGTCCATGAGTCCTGTAGCGGTAAATGATTATCGAACCGACTTAAAGGTGTGGAGACGAACGATCACTAACCAGTGTAGTGTCACCACCACACCAGGTACCGTTCACTTTGGAACAGTGGCTACTGGTCCACTGATAGTCTTACCTACCTAGCGAACCTGACCGCAGTATACGATGCGCCGACTACATCAGCATTACGTATGTAATGCTATCCACATGGGTGTACGGCCAACTGAAGAAACACAGCACAAGAGGTTTGTAGCTCTAAATGTTTTAACAATTCTATTTGTGAAGAAGTTTAGCTTTCCCTCCTTTATACAAATTACTGCACTGTTTCTGATTACCTCACACATTCTTAAAAATCACACGTATATCCTAAGCAAAATCGCACAACTATCGATTCTCCAGATTGCTCGCAGTGGCACGATTACGCTATGCATAACGTATAACGTGTGTCCAGCTATGCAAGCGAGCAAGGAAGGCAACCGTGCAAGCAACCCGTTAGCCTTCAAAGTTTCTCTTCCAAATGCTTGCAAGCGTTGTAGACAATATAAACTAACAATCCACTTCTTTTATCCACTTTCTTAGACGTCATCTCGTTCGCGTGGTGTTGAAACATTAAGCCAGATTGCCCGCATGTACAATCACGCATTATGTCCCCCATTGTCTGATCACCCTCGAAATCATTGAAGTGTGCTGCTACACCGAACACCATCAACTGATAGGCGGCCGACAAACGTAGTCAATTATCTAGCAAACTCGCAATCATATTACCAGTTCGCAGGCAGTTTTAAACAAAAAATTTGTTCTAAATTATTCTATTGTTTTAAAGTAGCAGCGCATTCTGTGCCTCACCAATGCACGCCTGAAGGAAAGCGAGGCGTTCTCCGAGGTCAGACCGTACAAATCGACGTGACCGAAAGCATCCATAGGACTGCACGAGCGCAAAGCGTCACACTTGTTGGTCTACCCTTTGGTGTGGCCGCAGACTTGACCCCAAAGTGCATGGCGGGATACGCAGTGGACGAATGTGGTCCAGAGCACCCGAGACGTTCACTGGGCCAAGAGTGTGAACGAATGTGTAAACTACCAACTGAAGCGATCAATATTACTGGTTCACCAGCGGTTTCATTATCGCGCGGAAGGTGATCACACAATCCGAGACGTAATACGTAATTGGTCATGCAGCCAACCTGGATAAAGGTTTCAACACCACGCGAACGAGAAGATATCTTATAGAGTATGCTAAGAAGTGGATTGGTTGGTTGTGTTGAGTCAGCCACCCTTGCAGGCTATTGGAAGAGAAGCTTTGAAGGCTAACGGGTTGCTTGCACGGTTGCCTTCCTTGCTCGCTTGCATAGCTGGCCACACGTTATACGGTATGCATAGCGTAATCGTGCCACAGCGAGCAAGCTGGATAATCGATAGTTGTGCGATTTTGATTAGGAAATACATGTGATTTTTAAGAATGTGTGAGGTAATCAGAAACAGTGCAGTAATTTGTATAAAGGAGGGAAAGCTAAACTTCTTCACAAATAGAATTGTTAAAACATTTAGAGCTACAAACCTCTCGTGCTGTGTTTTTTCAGTTGGCCGTACACCCATGTGGATAGCATTACATACGTAATGCTGATGTAGTCGGCGCATCGTATACTACGGTCAGGTTCGCTAGGTAGGTAAGACTATCAGTGGACCAGTAGCCATTGTTCCAAAGTGAACGGTACCTGGTGTGGTGGTGATACGACACTGGTTAGTGATCGTTCGTCTCCACACCTTTAAGTCGCTTCGATAATCAGTTACCGCTACAGTAGTCATGGATCTGTCGTTATGTTATGTTCGTTAGGTGCATGTCAATCCTGCGTTTGAACATGTTATTGACACTTCACTTCCAAGTGAATGATAAGTTTGAAATACCAAGTGACCTTATGGCCTTGATATGATCGGCCAACGAGCATTGCATAAGCGTAGTAAGCATAGCGTTCGGAGCAATTTCCCTTTTTCTACAATGCCAACGGAATTACCTTCTTTCCAATGACAGTATGTTTCCGAATATTTGCAAAGTCGGTAACAACCTGTGTCACGGCATGCACACATGACTACTTCTAAGACTAGCTGAAACAGGGGTTCATAGCAGGATTAGTGGGCGTTGGTGCCTTTGTAAATTATTGCAAACACCTTGTATGAACGCCCGTGGGTTACCAACAGTGTTTTCAGTTCCAAGTACTCATGAAATCCCCGAATAAAATGCGAGGGTTGCCACTACCTATATAAATGACGTTGATTTAACTTGTCTCAGTAATTTTTTAATCCATTTTTATTTTCCTTATTCATTTTTTAACCTTTTCACCTCTGTCCAAATAGCTTTAAAAGAAAATGATCGAAGATTTACATCAAATTGGAGAAAAACAGAAACTTAAATTTTTGAAGCAAAAATGCGGATCCGTGAATGCTTAAATAAGCAAACTTTCGTGTAGCGCCCTCTAATATTCAAGAGAGAGTCTGGAGACTATCAGAATATGTCATTGTAGAATCAGGGCATCGCTTTCTATTTTACGCAAATGGGATATGGTTGTCTGCCGACATTGGCCGCTACGATTATAGTATTACATTGTGTTCATTAGTCCAGATCCGTCAGTGTTTATTCGCTTTGAGCCACAGTAGGGTACTGTGGCTCCTGTTTGTATGATTGCTCTGTCGTTCCTACTTCATCTGCGTGTAGGTTTCCCTGCTAAACCGGTCCGCCAATGAGCCAACCGCGCTTCTTAGCCCTGGCTGGCTTATACGTGCACATAATTGGCCAATTTGCCATCTGATTCTAGGTTCGTTTATAAAAAGCTGTTACCAGAAAGCATATTGTCCTTCAGTCCCAGCCCGTGATCGGCACGATCGGATTAAAACTGGCTCGTTCGCTTTGCTTAGTCTACTAGATATTAGAATATCCTTCAATATTTCCTCTTTTGTTGGACCGATTTTGTCACGTCTTTTGTATGTTTTAGTACACTTGTAAGGCGAATTGACCTATAATTCGTGGGTAGACTCCTGTCACCACTTTATGTGGATGGGACGGACGATCGCATCTCTTCATTCGGAGGTTTATACTCATCGATAAATTTATATCAGCCTTACAAATCATCCTTACTGCTACATAAGCACAATAAGCGTCCGAGCAAAGAACAAAATGAGAGGAAGATGGGGGACATAATGAAAAACCTTAGCACAATAAATAAACCTTGCGTTGAGGCGCTAAAACCTTTTCTCCAAAAATGCTATCACAATTAGGTAATTCTGATGTGAAGGCAACCAGCATCTGCGATACACACTCTGTACAACTTTCACTGTCTTGTAACATAATCAAATATTACCAAGTAGATAAATCTAACAGTAACACACTTTATACAGGTAGAACGAATATGGGACGGCAGCAGACGCGCCTCTGTTGCCGGCAGCGACCCATTTCCTGTAAAGTCCCCATGCAAGCAAAAAGCGATGCACGTGCACTCAAGCCTGTAATTTGAGACAGGCCGATAGCATTCAGTTTAATAGCCGGTGGCTTTACTGCAGCTTATGGTTACATTTAGCAGTCCTCTAATTGTATTTGTCTAATGTGATCTACCAAAAAAAATTTTGCAACCGTTTGTTTTACTTTTCCACTTCCTCCATAAAGCTATTTCCTTCCTGACCCTATGCCGCCATTTCCACACTCTCGGGATGCATTCGTTATGTCGCAAAGATGCGATTTTCTGGAGGCCTGCAAAATTTGGTTCAGTCTGCCTAATAATTTCTTTCAGTAGCTTCTTATGTGGAACCTTTCTGATGACATTAATGTCAACATGTATACAAGGATCTTACATTTGACTTCGGAAGGCATATTCTCCAGCCCATGCAATGTCACTCTCGATTAGCTAATTCCTGATTCATTGCTAACGGTCACTTAAACCAGAACAGTTGTGTTTGACCACTTTTCGTCACACGCTAATTTCCTTTTGCTTACAACCGAAATTTGGCTTTGACTGTTCGTTTGACCGTGGATCCCTATATTTCCAATCAATGTTAAAATTACCCGGGGAGGACTTCCGTTTTGTTGTTCGGGACAATTTGTTATCCTTGAAGACCTAAACAATTGGGCTGGGCTTCCACAAGCGTTTCAACACGATATGTCTTTGCGTAGCCCCGGGGAATTTATCTGGTTCATCAGACGATCAACACACCACATTCGAAATTATTCCATTCGTGACCTACTTACCATAATGCATCAGCCTTTCGTTTGGGATAGAACACGACCCTGGGACGAAACAGGCGTTTGTCTAAAATGTGTCAGCCAACGGATAAATTCGACGTGACTTGACTGCGGATAATCAAAGAAATAATAGCTCAACAACGATCAGAGCCAGTTACAACTTGCCATTCAATGTATGGGCAGCAGGGTTCCAGGACGTGATGGTTTTTCCCCGGGCAAGTGTTCTCCCTTTAAAACGCCAGAATAGTGATTTCTGTGTTATAATTGCCAGCACTGAAAAGTGCACTTGTTAAGATGCGCAGTCATGCATCTGAACTTTACAAATGGCATAACTCTGGTACCTGCACTATTCCCTTTTCGCCTTACTAAGTAGGACGGGAGGTAGTACTTTCTGGAGGGAGCATAGTAGACACTATTGACATCTATCACATATTTGATGTGGTGTATAGGCATTTTGGCACCAAACCTGTCAGATTGTAACGATT
The DNA here is from genome assembly GCA_944474145.2 of Dicrocoelium dendriticum. Lineage (NCBI taxonomy): Eukaryota > Metazoa > Platyhelminthes > Trematoda > Plagiorchiida > Dicrocoeliidae > Dicrocoelium > Dicrocoelium dendriticum. Next base: position 33,616 of record CALYDF020001996.1, read on the forward strand.
TGTGTGGATATATCTCACAGAACTGCGTTAGTCTCGTCTATTCGTCTTAGATAGATGAGAGTCGTAACCGTCTGCAGGGAGATAAAAAGATGCTACGAAAAGATAACAAACTGCAGAAGTGGTGGAAACACGTTGTGATAAAGGGCTTGTCAAAATGCCAAAAACTGGGATGAAAAATTATTGGATATTAAGTTTGGGGATTGAACACTGATCACTGCAAGAGATGGTTGTATAACGACAGACTATTACGAAAATAAGTGAATATAACATCAAAACTTTATTCTTGAACTGTACCAACTACTGGGAATGATATCCAACTACTGCATAGAAGGACGCATACCTGTGAATAGGTAGTGCTGTTATTTTTCCGATAGTTCGGGCAATGCGTCAAGTTGATATGACAATGTTTCTGAAAAACTTTATTCGAGCAGGTGTTGCAGATGAGATAAAGTTTTTAACGTGTATCCAGTCAAATGCTACGCTAAATAAGTTTCGCATCTTACAGAAAGCAGTATATCTTTTGAAGTTAATAATGTCTACGTGTGGTTTTTTCATGTCCTTTTGCAGCGACAAATAGGAGAATAATGCTGTAAAACGAACTGTTACGAGTGATGTAGAGGTAGCTAATTTTAGTGCGGCCGAGCAGTTTATGATTTTAGCAAAGATATCTCTTACTGTGTTACAGTATTTAAACTTTCTAGTACAGCACCGGTCCTGCATACTTAAGTTGCAATGTATTCACTGAGGTAACTTGAATTACGGAATTTTTTGGTAGCTACCCAAATTAAGCGGTTTTTGTATGCAAAATTCCCTTTACCCTTATTCCTAGCTATTGATACATAAAGTATATCAAGTTCCAAATCAGTCAGATGTCCTTTTAAATAAAGCACACTCAGTGTCAAGCTTGCTGCTTGTTGCCATGTGTCATTTAGTTTTATCGTCTGGTTCCCAAATTTGGGATAGATATGTTTAGAGCAGTTATGACTTGAAAGTCCACTTAATGTTTGCTGAAGTGCTACTTCTAATGCACATTTTACTTCCCATAAGGGAGTCATTCAGTCCACGGTAGCGAAGGAAATTATCATTAAATAATACTTGTCAATGTGAAGTTTTCCGTTCTGGAGCCAGTTTGGATGCGTGTGACGAGTGGGGTGCATTTTAAAGCTGCGCGCAAACACTAACTAAATGTATCATTGTCTACAGTGTATAAATAAACTTCGCATAAGTTAGGCATCACTGGCGATAAAAGGCCTTTTACATTTTCTGAATTATAAATGCAGCGCAATCAGCAAACCGATGAACAAACAAACTTTTGCGACCTGTTGCTTGATAAATATTTTTAGGCTGTCTAGATAGCCCACCAACAGCCTTCTAAATTAAACCACGTATTTTTCGAAATGTTCAAATAGAACGCAGGATGCAAGCGACTTTAGGATAAAATTTTTGGAATATAACAAAAATGGTAGTTGTTTTAAAAAATCTTACGTTTATGGAGCATTGAGTAATGCACAACAGATTGGTTTGTGTAGGCAAAATAAACAGTTGAGCGCGGTAAATGTTAGGATCGTGAACGCCGGGTTTGAAGAGGATGTAAATAAATGCGGCCGCATAGTTTTTGCACTTATAATTGTTTGTATTCGTGTGGTTTATGAATAACTTAAATTGTTGCCTGATTAGTTGTTCACTAATATAGAAGGAAAAATTTGGCATTTGTTAAATAAATAAATAGATTATTTGACAAACTATGCTATTGAGCTGTATTCATTGCATGTTCGACCGCGAAATTTAGGGCGTGTTATTTCTACTTATAGCTTATAGTTTAGTATGCTTTACGGCTAACAATTAACCGATCTGTTCCGTAAATTTAGAACTGAGCATTACTTTTGCTCGAAAGATGACGGAGTTGGTGCCGCCCCTGATTACCCAAACTATGTAGTCAGGTTTTGCCTAACATAAGTGTCAAATTTAAACTTGATTAAATAATTGTGAAGAGAAATGTATGTCAAGTAATCTGTAAAACGGAAGCAGACATCCATTTTTGTTTTCATTAGAATGTCTGCAATTAATACTACTCTGAGTAGGAATCACGCAAAATGGGTAACCTTCTCCTATAGCATTTTATTGGTGGTATATACGACAGTTATTACTTATCCCAAAATGAATATAAGTAACTTGCACCGTAATAGCTGCTATGTCAGTAGGACAAACATGATCATACATAATAAGTGAAGATTCTACTCTACCGAAATGAATTGTGAGTGGCGGTCTTCTAATTTGTAGATAAACATTGGCTACCGAATACAAATGAAATATTTCTCATCGGGATATTTGATTTGCAGACGTATGAGAAATTCAAACTCATTGCTAATGAATAACAAAACAAAAGAGTATGTTAAACTGATTTTTATGTGGCCAGGCAGAAAAATGGTTGGTTTAGAGTGTAACACCAACCTTCTGGTTATCGTACAATTCTCGGTAGTTTTATTTTGACTGCCCATACCGAATGATATATCATCAAATTTTACCGAAACAAACGCCACACAAATTTGCCAAAGTAAGCGTTATTTGAGCTGTAAAGTGTTTTGGTAAACTAGTGGCTCGGGTTTATGATTCAGTTCATCATTCGTTCGATGAGCTAGGAAATTTATTTGCAAACTTTGCACTTCCGTGTGAGGTGAAATCATCTGTGGGTTGAGAGGTGGAGTGTAATTCTGATGGTTGTCCATCCCTTGTCGGCATGCAGGTTACATTTTGAAAGGGGCGGCTACGATCTGCGCCGCGCGAGCACTACCCAATGTTCTCCCGGCAAACGTCGTCGCTCGAGTTGTTCATATTTAAGCGACGTCTTGTAATTTCTATAAGTACTTGCCGTCGGAGAGGTTAGTGAGTTGGGTCGATGTCGATTTTCACGTTGATTTAGTCCTTCGTTAAGAACCATGCTTCCAAAAACCCTCTATCTTCTAGCTTTGCCTCGTGCCAGAACTACTGTTTTGGACTAATCGAATCTCTTAATATTCGTCCACGTGCGATGAAACTAGCGATAAAGCATGGTGCCTTTTGCAGGTGCATATTTGCTCTTTTATTCGTGTTGATAATTTTCCTCAAATTTAGCCAACACGGTCCCTTTCGAACTTACCATAATATGGTCTATATACAATGTTAGTTTGTCCATGTGCCTGCAGTTTCTTTTTCGGTTTTGACAGACTATTCCTCAATTAGGCAGTTGATATGTGTGTAACGATGAGATGATGCTGTTTGAATAGTCTTGCTGCTATATCGGATATATTCTTCATTTGCACACAACAGATGGCAAAAATATCAACCATTAATCGATCAACAAAAAGGCCATTTGCTTGTCCAACCTCGGGGAATAGTTAACCAGAGAGCTTGAGAAAGAGATTGCCATTAGTACCCATAATACCAAATTCCAAACAATGCAGCAACCAAAAAGGAAGTTGGATGGAATCTCGCAACAACAACAACAACCAGCAAACGAAGAGGACGCATGGATTAAGAATCTATCCAAACGAACCCTATCAGATTCAGAAAGAGCAATTATTGTGCGAGGTTTGCAAGTCAATTACAAAGATTCTAACCCCATTGATTTCCTCGCCGCACTTGAATCAACGCTGACCACATCAAACATCACAATTGAAGCCCAACCTGCAATTAGACACAGCATCATCCCCGCTTTGAGTCACAAATTGGAAACCAACATATTCAGTGTAAGCGAACGAGAGGCACTGACAAACCTCAGAAAATACAAGACTATTGTTATATTACCGACCGACAAGGGACGTCCTACTGTAATAATGGACAAATCTGACTACATGCATAAAGCACAAGAACTGCTCGGAGATGTGAACACCTACCAGCCGTTAAGGGAAGACCCTAGAAGACGTATGGAAAGCAAGATCATCAGAACTCTTCAATTACTGGAACAAATAGGACAGCTCATGAAGTTAGAACACAGCTAGATGCAACCTGAGGATTCAGTGCTGCAACGATACTACGGCCTACCTTAAGTACATAAATATGGGGTACCGCTTCGCCTTATCATGTCATTACCCGAGGCACCAATTTACTAGTTGTCTAGGGAACTTTGGAAACGGTTGAAACACCTAATCGCAGGCTCAGAGCACTCAATGCAGTCGGCAGAAAAATTCCTTGAAACACTTAAGAGAATAACAATAAAAAGAGACGAGATAATGCTCTCCTTTGACTTTACAGCTTGGTTCACATCAATTGACACGACGCTGGTGAGCCAAACAATGAAAACTCTGCTTGAACAACACTGTGCGATAGACACCAGCAACCGAATTGAAGCCACACAAATGATGGAGTTGTTTGACTTCTATCTCACGGCATATTTCACTTTCAATGGTCAGTTGTACAAACAGATAACGGGTACGTCATTGGGTTCGCCACTCTCTGTACTGGTAGTAGAAGCAGTGATGCAAAGCTTGGAACAGAAGGCGTTGCCAATAGTGGAGCCCAAAATTTGGGTAGGTTACGTAGACGATACTTTTGTCATCCTCAAACGCTTCAGACCACAAGAAACACATAAACTAATCAGCAATATGTTTTCCAGCATCCAGTTCACTAAAGAGGAAGAGAACAATGATCAGTTACCATTCTTGCACTTGCTCGTGAGATGACCTGCTTCTGGGTCACTCTAAAGCGACCAACATCGATCAGATCTTATACTGTCGCAGTAAACATCTGACCATATACAAGCGAAGTTGCGTGAGGACGCTTTTCAAACGGGCCCAGACACATTGTAGCACGCCGCAACTGGGGAAGGCGGAGGAGGATCACCAATTTAGCATATTTCAGCGGACATTGTACCCTAAAAGCATTACTGTGCGCTGCCTGATGTCGAAGAGCCAGTCATAATGCGCGTCCACATGTGCAACATAAAGCAAATTGACTATCCTACTTACAGCTAGGCTTCTAATGACTCACGGGAGAATTATTGCACACGAAGCAACGGAAACCATACGAAGTAAACTTTTTGATGGACAAAGCCTTTAAGAAATAAACATCGGGTGTAGTTTACAAAATTTACTGGAAGAATTGTGACAAGTATTATGTAAGCCAGACTGGAAGAAAACTTGGCACAAGACTGCACGAACATAGTCCGGCCATCCGCCGATACCTTGACAAAACCTTAATGTCAGTATACATTGATGCCGAGAACCATCAGTTCAAGCATGAGAAGGTTGAAATATTTGGAAGAGCAAGAAACCGCAGAGCGCGTGAGTTCCTCGATGCCTGGCATTTTGGCCGGAACTCAATCAACAAACACCTGGAGCTGGAGGGTGTCTATGAAGCTCTGCAGGTTAATCCAGCATTAGGCAGCAGATCGACAAGGATAAGAGGTGCCCACTCGGCCGACTGGCGTGAACCGATCGAAGGCTGACATTCGAAGCTGGCAACAATCAATTGTCACTCGGATTCGGCATTGGTTAGCGAGACCCGCGAATCAGGACTGAATAGTATACTGAAGATGTTGCCTAGTTTGGTAACGAAACGACTGAAACAGAAATGCCCGGCTTGGAGAACAGGACTATCCTCTCATCCACACCCTGAGCTACAGGTTATTTCCAATGCGATAGTCGTCAATTTCGTCCGCACTTCGAACAGCCACTGTCGTCATTATACAGTATTTTCTAAATCATCTTGCTTTGCCTCAATTCTACGCTGCATCGCTGCCTATCTGCTTTCCGGCTTGCTCGACAGTACGCACGTCGCCTATCTACCACAAGAAACTTGTGACTCATCTTGATACCGCTCCGTTGACCCTCTGACCTCATACTAGCGCCGATTGCCACGCAACGAAAAGTAAAGCGTAGTCATACACGATGCGTTAGTATCTATGTTTTCTTCCTTCCTCTCTTGTAGTGTACATCCAGTTGCTCCATTCCATCTTGTTTTTGTGAAACCTTCACACTATATCTCCAACATCTGCGATCAATCCTATTTCGCTGACCCATTACTGACCGCGACCACATTTATCAATAGAATTATTCCATTCTCTATTAGTGGTAAGTTGATAAGTGAGAGATCTACAACCTAGATTCTGAACTCTCCTTTTCTATCTAACCTCTTTTGGAATTGGTGCATCACAATAACAATTTGCACGCCCCAAGTAGATATGGCCCATTCGAATGTCAATTGTGACCTATGTGTAAAAACCGTTAGGTCTTGTCCCGTTTGCCTTAGCTGTTAAAAAGTGGACCATTCATAGTGTGTAGGGAGGAGTGCAATCGAAAATAGACAATAAAACCGCAAAAGCGAAGCATTTTGCTTCTGCCGGATGTGAAAATCCATCAACGCTTTTAGTTGTGCAATCTTCATAATTAACAAGTATGAAACGTTGACGGAAAAAGTTGAGCTACTGGTGAACGCTAGAAACGCATCTGTGAAATTAAACAATGCTACATTTGCACCTGAACAACCACATACAAACTTCCCGTTTAGGCCGAAGTAGAGGGCCAGGTGTCCCAAGCTCACCACGGCGTCTCAGTCATCGACGGCTCCTAGCTACATCACTCCAAAATGAGAAAAAGTCTTTTACAACCCACCTGCTTCTACCTTCTCCAAGGTGTAATAACTAGTAATTCAGTTAACATACTCAAAAGGCAAAACTCCAGCAAGCCCACGGTAATGAATAACTGGACATCCGTTGCTTCTAGCAGCAGCAGCGGCAGCGGTTGCTTCTAGGGAAACGCCGTCAAAGACACATGTGACTTCCTTTACCGGAGAGGACAAAACTGTGCCTCAACATGGATTTCTATCGCCAATGCAATCCACAAATCTACAGAAAGCAAAAGAACCTAGTGCCAGTAAGTCGCGAAGCACAAGACGGATTCATGGTGCGGAAAGATGGTGATAGACGATCATGGTCAGTGGGATTCCATCTGTAGTGCCATCGGCATGCGCGCTGAAACGACTACGCTGAGACGCAACGCATGACACCCAACCTCCTTACACTATGGTAAGCCTCGACTACATCGAGTAACACAACATTCCGCGGACGCAACCGAATCCTTTCTGCTTGCTGTGGATCGACACCACACAGCATCAAACGGAGTACGTATCTTACCGGATTTTCCGTGGCAACAACGTTCAAAGGATATGAACAATCAACATGGAAGTAGCAAACACTAGTTGAAAACCGTCATTATTCATGGCGTCCCTTAGTCTCAAGCTTCATCTCCTGAAAAAGCTCAGGCACATAACGTGGAGCAATGGCGATGCTTTCGTGGGGCACTGTCTTTGGAAAATATCATCAAATTACAAAGTGGGTGATCCAAGGTTGCTGAAGTTCGTCTTACTGTCTGAGCAAACTTTACAGACCGTCTAAAATAACTGAAGTAACTTCAGAAACATGCTACACACCGAAATTCAACTAAAAGCAAAAGGTTTAGGATCAGAGACTACTGGCTACTCACTGGAGAGAACCAACTAATTGAGAAAACCCGTTGTTGCAGAGTCCCCCACAGAACCTGATCTGACAACCGTCATGGCATCCGGTGAGACACCGCAGGAGGCAAGTTATTATCAGGATAATCATGAACTCGATTGCATGATGCAGATAGTCTTTCTAAGTCATACTTGCGATCCGAAGACTATTCAAAAAGCGGGAAGCGGCCGACCTCAAGAAGGCCAGCCAAGTCTTAAACCTGTTGTCTAAATCCACAAACAACCTTCTAACATATGAAGCACTCTCCTATTTTTATACCAACGCAAAGATCTTTTAAACAAACCGACGGAGCTTCGCCTGCTTTGGGTCTCGAAGTCAGGGGACCTAGTTATGATAACGGAGACATTTTTACGTGAATAGAACACTGATACGGAAATCGCACTACCATGGATGTCTATCCTACGTAATGATCGACCAAGTAGAGGAGGTGAAGTACTACTTTTGTATCGCAGCGGACTACACTTTGATCTCGTCTATAACACAGAGGTTCCGATTGTCGATGCGCTTTGTTGCCGTCTTCAACTAAGCCGTGTGGACGCATGTTTGTTGGGTGTCGTGTATCGCCCTCCGTCTGAACTCCAGAAGGAAGACCATTCTCTCACAGTTGGTGACTTCAATATTCACACCATAGATGTCCAGTCTGTATCAAGGAACAGTTCAAAATGGAAGTAAAGTTGATAATTAGTGACTTACCACTCTACAATCACATTACATCTCCCACAAGATTGAGGACGGAACAACCTGGATGTCCTGGATCTCGTATTCACCAACGAAGAGCTTATGATAGAGACGGTATCGATAGGGCTCTTTGGGCCGTAGCGACCATGCAACACTCGTGATCAAGTGCATGTCTTATGCAGAGTATTCCTCAAAAACAAAGGTGTGTCAGCTCATTACAGATTACGACGTTCTGCTCAAACTTATAAATGCTACAACATGGACATATCTAGCAGTTGATCCCGATGTCTCCTGGTCTGATTTTATGCACAAATTCAACACGTTAGTAACTAGTGCATCTAGGAAAAAGAATTTGCGAGCGAAGACAGTAAAAGCATTCATAGGCAGCAAGACACGGAGTGTATCTTCACGAGGATTTTACTCTGGTGAAGGAGTCACTGAGTGCCGAAATATGGAAAGCCTACACTATGCAAAGGATTCATTGCATAAACCTGGTACGTGAAGATAACGATTGAGGCTGAATACCCTCGGGGTCTACAGTGAACAATATCGAGGACAAAGTGGTGACTTGGTAATGACTTATATGATCCTGAGGAATCCAAACCATTCTTGTCGTCACCTACTAAAGCGGAATCGCAGTCCGACAGTCAGAGAACACAAGCTATAGCTGGCCACACAATACAGCCGGTTGTAATGCCGCCGGAATTTATTTTCTCTTCGTGTGTGCCAACACTGGAAAGCTCTTCCCACATACGTTGTTCCTTCCCTCACGCTAACGATATTCAAAGGATGTCTGAATGATTCGCTTATCCACTTACATGACGCTATACAATCAGTGATGTCTACGTCAACCAAAGGCAAACGGATGATGCTTATTCGCAGCGTTTGTGCTTCACTACTTACACGCTGCTGCTGTGGAACGTCTATCTGATTTACTACAACTGCATACATCAAGTACATAAATCCAAGAAAACGGCGCACGTGTAAGTACTGTCAATTTTTTGTTCTTAAGACCTACCTTTCCCAAATTACTTCACCATATTACTCTACAGTAACAATTCAATACGCATTCTGAAATATTCACATGAAGAAGGGCATCTGGATCGTTAGAAGCTTAAATTGACGATTTACACTTACGTTTGCTTTCACTTCAATCATCCTACGAGACTTGGAAAGCAATCACTGTTTTACCTGTAATATATCGTTGTTCATTTTTCATTGTGCAATGGCCTTGTTCAATAGCTGCTGTGCATCTGTTACTTGGCTGTGTTTGATTATCACAAATGTGTCGTCATGATAATAAACCCACGGTTTCGTATTCGTGTAAAAGTACATCTTCTTCCATTATCTACATAACCACCTATGCGATGAGTCCTCATACAGTTGACACCATTGGTGCGTCTTTCAATTTTTGTAAATCTTCCCGTTGAAAGAGAAGTAGGTTGACAGACACAACTGGAGTAGCTTGCATCCATTTTTTGTCGTCGTGTTCCCGATTGGTTATTCATTGCTGTTTAAACATTTTATGCTGACTGTGGTTGACATTTGTAACTTGACAGACGTAAAGAGGTCAATCAGGTCAAAAGATATCATTGTTTCATCATCATCTATTCGCAGACCTCTGAAATTTTGTAGAATTTGCTGGATACTAGTAATGGAATATTGTGACCCAAGGGTCGGATGTTTGAGGCTTCTCCACATTTCTTTCGCCAAGTGTTGGTGGTTGTTCCTGGTAGTGACGCGATCGGTCGTGACGGTGCATCATCTCTGTGTACCCTTGGGAGTCCATGGAATTGTGCGATGCTCGAGTCGCGGGCTGTTATTCGCTCGCTCTCCTCGTTCATGACTTGGTTCATTTCCTGAGGTTGGTTCGATCTTCTGTTTAATTTGCTTGTCAGCTGCGAGGTTGGATTGGTATCGATGCACATTTTGGTCGTTGTGTCGTTCAAGATAAATAAAACTTTCTCAGGGTAATCCGATCTATCCATTATAACAGTCATTCGTCCTTTGTCAACTGACAGGATGAGGAACTTTTCGTCAGAGTTCAAGATTTATCGCCTCCTTTCCTTTTCTGGTCAGGGTATTTTATTGCTTGTTGCGCATTGTAGCTGGAACAGTTGTGTATATTATTTGCTTTTGAGTCTCCTCATCAAATATTTTGCATTGTGGGGCGCTTTCAAATGCTGCCAGAAAGTCTGTAGTCGCTGCATCTCTGAAATTATAGTTTAGTCCGTTGATGAGCGCTTGCTGTTTGGATTCGTCGGTTGGTCAGTTAGACAAATTTCTGATCTAGCTATCACTGCTAGTTCAGTAGTTAACAGGTCAATTTTGATAAGATAGCAAGAAGTACAGTATGCTTCTTTGCCCTATTGTTTGTTGCCTAACGTTCTATTGCAGCGTCACAGCGTTCTGTTAGTTGTTGTCAAGTGGTTTGAAGACAGGTAGACCGATGTTCATTTATACATGGTTCATATTTCTTGATTCCCTGATGAGCGTCGGTGATCATCAACGGTATCACACCCCTTGCAAATGGTCGAGCGGTTGCCCATTCTTATAGATGATCAATCGTCGGTTTGTAGCTAATAATGTAAGGAAGTAAGTCCCTTCTCATGCATTTAAGAAGGAAGAAGAGCTGTTGCCTTGTAGACGCTTGCCAGCAAACGAAATCCTTCCGGCGGCGAGCAACGCGAAGCGATGGACTCCAAGTACTAATTCAAAATTAAAATATACATTGGATAATTAAGTTACTATCAAATGTAATGGTTGACCACCAATAATAATTACAGTACTTGATACTTGACCTGGTGCGGAGATATCGCTGAACTGCTAAACGGCTTGCCTTGCCATGAATTGCATTTCTGTGTTAATCTTTCGCCCCGGTGCAATTTACTCAACAACAGTCGATATGAGGCACTAATCAGCTAAAATTCTTACCACAGAACTTGTTTTCGCTGTACTTACTTTCTTCATATGTACTTACGTCATTACTGCGGCTGTGCACACAAGCTTAACTTTCGGCAAGTGATGGCAATTGACTGGGTCATTAAACCTAACCATTCAGTCCGCAAGCATATACGCTCTTGAGGTGCACTATTAAAAGTGTATCTTTATTTAGTAAGCATTTTAGCCTTTTGTACGGTTATAAAAGCATCTGCCATCCATGCTAATCTAATGGTGTTGCAAGTTATCATGAAATAATTAAATATGTTTGACTTACAGTATCACTAACAAATGAATCAGGTCATAGTTAGTGTGCAAATATTCTCCGGATCGAATTTTGATGAAATGTAATTCTCCAGATTTGGCCTCCACGAGTTGTTACGGCAGACCGTTCCAAACATTTGCCACCCTCTGTTCGAAAAACATGAGGTGAGGCAACGGTTTTATACCTGGCACTACAAGTCTGTACTAGTGTCCGCGTCAGGCACTTAGTGTTTGCAAGCGACGCAGTGGCTGTATCATGGGGAATTCACCGAGATGCGCTACGTCACGATGAAATCCACTCGCGGCTGACGTTAAGACAAGGTGCACAGCCCTAATTCCTCTCACCGGTCTACGTACGTCAATAATCATAAACCCGGAATAGGCCTGGTAACGACTTGTTGGACCCGTTCGATCTGTTGCGCCCTGCCCTGCGTGATTGGATAGCAGGCGGGTTGTATTTGTCTTATGATGAAAGAGAAGAGGCGAGTGACGACCTCTTCAGACCAATTACAGAGTCGCGTTTGAGTGTCAAAATCATGCGCGGTCTGTTACGATATGGCTTATTCCTTTCATCAAAACTACAAATCAAGACCCTAGGGTACATGTCGACTCTTCGCAGAAGGTGTGGATGTGCCAATTTGCTGTATATGGTTCAGGTCTGCTCACCGCCACCATTCCACGGGCTCACGTATGGCGACTTTAATAAGTTGACCGGCAGGTGGACTTCCGCAAACCATATGGAAATGCGGTTGAGATCTTGCTGGGGTAGTTGGCTATGTGTCTAGTTGATAGACTGTTGAGATTACTATTACTACTACTTAATGGGGTAGACCATAGTACTCACGGGTGCTAATCGGTCTCCAAATCACCTGGCTGTTTGCAACCAAAGTATACGTCGATCAAACAACCGAGCTAGATGGTTGGTGCAGAATAGGAACAGAGTGGAGCTCTGCTGCGTGCCTAGTGAAACGCCACTTGTAGAGGAATACAAGTCAGTCTGATGGCTGTTGGCTTTTACCCACTTTTCGTCCAATGGGGAAGTCTTGGATCCACTTATGCAGTGATCCAACAACACCGCACACTCAACTTGCGGAAGACTTCATAGCTTAACTTGTCGAATGCGATTCTGTATTCCATGTAGCTTACGCCGACAATCTTCCAATGGTTCACTGCCTGCAACCCTGCATACCTCGTGAGCAGTAGGTTGGTAATGTACGAAGCGTTGCTGTGCGGGCTTCAGTAGATATTTTGCTTAAGACATCTGTAATAGACTCTTTTTCCCCATTGTCTTCGTCAGCTTATCCGAAATAGACCCCAGGAAATTTTGTCCGCAGTCGTCCACTTTTCTATGGTCACCGCCTTTCCGAATCGACTTTACCACTGAGTTTTTCCATTTGCTCTGAAATAAACATTTTAATAGTGACCTGTTGAAGAAGTCAATCAAAGCAGACAAGATGACGGCCGGTAAGGAATTGAGGATCTGTGTGTTGTAGGTTATTCGGACCAGCAAGTTTGGTGCCGTCAAGTTTGGTGAGTAGTTGACGTGCATCTGCAACACTGCAAACCTGAATGTCGCGTTTTCTAAGCGCGGTGGACGCCTTATTTATTACAGACACCTAGTCATTCGTAAACAGGAACGAGAAATGCGTTATCAACGCCGCCGTATGCTAGGTGCTGGAGGTTAGCAGCTTTACGGCCGAACCCTCTAGCATTGGCAGACTACCTACTGACTTAAGGAGTTTCCTCACGCAAGCAAATATCCGCTTTGGGGCGGCCTTTGCAACGTTGCGAGCAGCTCATAAAACTAACGCTCATAGAACTAACGGCTCGTTTTTGCGCTGATGCAAAGATTTCTATGCTCCTTCATCGCAGTAAGAGATGGAGAGCTGAAGTTGTACAATAAGTTGTGCTGCCTACTAGCCATTTAATCATACAGTTGAACAATGAACAATGACCAATGATTTATAACGGGTAAAAAAGCAGGTGCTTGACATGTCCCGTAGGGTGTATAGCGTGATAAAAAGATAGCGAAGGGATAATGGTATCTTCAGTTCGGGCGCTTACAGATGTAACTGCACTGTCGTATAAAGGTAGTTTGAAATGATAATGTACGCACACAAAGCAACAGGGGAGTGGTTATTTTTCACATCATAGGCGAGAAAGATTAAAAGGTAGCAAGGACAACGCTTACTCCTGTGCAACTATCTTGGGTCGACAAGATACAGTAATCCAGCTTCTGTAGTAGTAGCCTTTATCAAATTTCGTGCAAGGGGTTTAGAATGACTCATTCTCGAGTAGGGTTATGGCACTATCCCCTGTCTGTTGTGCTTTAGTGCCAGCATCTGGTGGTCATGAGCTATAGCACGTAGTGTAAATGTAACAGGGTATCGTCAACGCGTTTTTGAAAAGGGTTAGATTGGGTGCACTAATTACATGTTCCGGGAGGGCGTTCCACGGCTGTGCCACTCAAAGGAAGAAATAGTTTCGCCGACATTCCAGGCGGCTGTACTGCGTGACTAACTTAAACTGGTGACCTCTTAGCGAGGTGTTTTGACTGAGTATTAGAAGGGAATGGCATGGGTGGTTGGGGTCTCTCAGGATTAGGTACACCATTATGAGATCGCCCCTTAGACGCCGATAACGTCCACTGTATATTTTGAGGGTCTTCAGCCTGAGTGGGTAGGGGAGGCTGGTCAAACCTCTGACGCTTTTCGTTGCCTTACGTTGTGCAGTATCGAGCGCGGTGAGATGGTGCTTGAGCCAGGGTTGCCACGCTTGGATAGAGTATTCCGCGTGCGGCCTCACGTAGGCACTAAGCATTTTTGGGAAGACTGAAGGGTCAAACTTCCCGAAGGCTCTACGAAGAATGCCGAGGTACTGGTTCGCTTTCTTAGCTGCCTTTTCAGTCTGCCTCGAACAACCGAGGTCATCTTGAACTATCACGCCGAGATCGCACTCGTGAGAAGCCCGCTGTAGAATTTGTGGTCCTAGGCGGTATTTGTGCATACTCTTGTGCCGTATACTGAGAACTTTGCACTTGGTGACGTTGAAATGCAGCATGTTCTCGATGAACCATGTGTACGCTTTGTCCAGGTCCTCCTGTAAGAATGTATGATCCTCCACTGCAGCTATAGTACGCCATACCTTTAGGTCATCAGCAAATAGCAAACAGTTAGAAGATAGCACACTCGCGAGATCATTTATGAAACATGCTGGATTTACTCATCTAACTATAAGATATTTCAGTGGCACAAACAGCCAACACAGTACCGTATATTTCGAATGATAAGGTGCACCGAAGTATAAGACGCAGTAAAAGTGAACGAATGTCATGCATAGGGCGCACCGAATTATGAGGCGCATAAAGCGAAGCAAAATAGTCGGATAGATCAGAATTTATTCAACTCATTAACAATAACTCTCAATATTGTTCACTTGTAACACACATAAAACACAGAAAATACACTCACTTTTGCAATCATTCCTCTTCTACAAAGCCGTTAAATACTTCACCTTAAGTATCGGTGTTTAACATTTGGGCAATAACGGCATCAAGCAAGCCCTGGTCCCTCTCGCCATCATCTGAGTGAGTCTCGTTGCTGTTCCTTGGCTTTTCATTGATGATTCTGGCCTTCCTGAAAGCTCGGACAACAGTTGAGACCGATACCTTGGCCCAGAAGTTGATGATCCATTGGCAGATAGCATGTCTCGTAACAGGTGTCATTTTGGGGTCCTTAATTACCGGTATCTTGAAGCACAGTACGTGGCAGGAAAAATGGTAGGGGCAAACAAACAAGCTACGTCTTGATCGCCAGCAAGCGATTGGCGCTGATTAAGGTTATCCTGCTTCACCTCATATGTTGACCAGATTGTATGTTATCAAGCATTTCTCTGTAAGTACCCCGTTACCCCCCTGCAGTACACTCACAAGGAGGTTTGTTTCAGTTGTTTATCCCAAAACATCAGTTTTGACGATGATGTGAGTGAATCTCACACAAGCGTCGCCGACTGTTTGGAGGACCGCACGTCTTTGGATCATTGGTGTGAGGGCAGATAGTGTGTTCAAACACACACCTTCAATCAGCGGGTTCCAGGTGCGTGATGTGGACAGTGTTTGCGAGGTGTATTGTTGGACGAAATGAGTTTGCCGAGTGGAGTAAACATCACACATATCACAGTATGAATATCAGCGTTGAGGGTTGAATGCTTGATTGGTGTATCGTCCCCAACAAAGCTCGAAGCAGTTGACTGCTGCACAGAATGCGCCACCTCAAAACAACTCTGTCTCTACAACATAGAAAGTTGCTTCCACGAGTTTCTTGACCAGCAATTATGCTTCGACAATCAAAGTCGTAATAAAATATTTTGACAGATTTTTCAGCGCAGAGTGAACATCGAAATTGATTTGAGGTCAATAGGACTCAGCACAACCATTCATAAATAAGGCGCACCGGAATATAAGACGCACTACCGATATTTTAACAAATATAATGATTTCAAGTGCGTCTTATAGTCCCAAAAATACGGTAATCCAAATGCCTATTTAGTAATAGTCCGAGTCTTCCAAATATATGGTATGATGCAGAGACCATTATATTTGGGTTGCAGCCTCAGGTAGAATATGGAAATCGGTTTCCCAATAGCTTTAAGCTGGACCCAACAGACGAGAATACGGTTATGCTAAATCCATACTGGATATAGATACTGACCGTTAGCAAGCTGCTTGGGACTCCAAGATCTGAACGTTCTACACATGTTCAAACTTGTTAACACCAAGCCTAGCCACGACGAAGCTGAGTGTGGCATTATTCGTGTTGGCTGGCATAAATGTTGTGCTGCTCCACTTCAACTTACTAAGTCAAAGCAAGATGCTACTATCACGCAAAGTCAGAGAACGAGTTCAGATTCAGTCCTGCACACTATAGAGAAAAACACTATAGAGAACAACTAATAACAC